>CM035439.1:3967615-3995115 GCA_020310875.1 Ceratopteris richardii | reverse complement strand
TATTTGGATCTAAGTTTGAATTCTCTATTTTATTTACTCTAAAGCTATAGCTATCATCACTTCTTTTAATGAGACTTTAATTCAAGCAAGTTGAAAATCTTATGAAGAGCTTCAAAATGCTTTTGTGTATGCAATAAAGATTATATGACTAGTGTATTGATTTTTTCTTGGTATTTGTACTCTTTTTATCTACCAAGACAAATTCTAAGATTAAGCTTGATTCTCAAAAAAGAATTGAAAACATGACACTATTGTTAATCTTGGAGACACAAGATTATAGGCCAATGCAAACAATCCATTTATGTGATAGAACAAACCCTTGAGCTCTACAAATGCCTCTTCTCCAATTGCCACAAAAGTGACTTTCTTCAATGAGGAAATCTCTTCATCAACTTAAAGTGCCTGCAACTCATAAGTACACACAACATCAAGAGAATTTTGTGCATATTGTGATTAAAGGAAGTGCTTTTTCTACAAGAGGTGGACTCTAATAGTAAGAAGACCAAAGAAATTATAGACGAATTCGTATGATTTTCCACTTGAGAATTGACACTCTCAATTGAGATGGTAAGTGTGTGACCAAAAATTGGTGCCGTCATATCTGTTTGAAATAGTTCCTTTTTTTTTTACTTAATCATATGAGTATAGGCATGTCCATGGGTATTTTTAAAAGGAAAGATATTGTTATTTATGAGTTGTATCAAAATTAGATGGGTAAAAGCATTCAATTCTTCAAAGATTTGATGTGACACTAACATGATTGCTTTAAAAACTTGATACATAATAGATGCTTTCTTGTCCATGCGTTGTAAGTGGCTTGGTTGGCCATTCTCCTCTTGATGTAGAGGTTGTGGGTCTGGCCCACCCTTCATGTATGCGTCATAAGCGAGCTTATAACTTGATTGTATTGGCTTCGAGCTGATAAAACTAGATGCCTTCAGACAACCCTTTCCTAATGTTGCCTTTGGAAATCTTAACCCTTGTTTTGTGGGATATGGAGATCCCATGGTAGTGTTGCCTTCATCTGTAAATTTGTTCCTTCAATATAATTCAAGAAAGAGAGATTATGCTTTGATCGAGCTTCCTCTTTGTAAAAGAACATAGACTCTTCCCAACTATGTCTTGAAATGAGAAGTATACATTGTAATGAATTCTTATCCTTGCATATATAGACAAATGGAAAACTTATTGAGAAAAGTACACTCCTATAGTAGATATTGTGTTTAACCAAGTCAAGCCCTCTTTCACAAGAAATAGTCCATTTATGCTTAAATATAGGCCTTAGCTAAGGTCTCCTTATTCAATAGGACTTCAATAATAGAGTATAAAAATAATAGATTTCTTTGAAGATATTAATAACATGATTACACCTATAAATAATAATATCAAGAAAGCTTAGGAAAGAGATAGAGCCTAATTTGACCCTCAAGAGGGAGAGAGATCAACTTCAAAGTGGGAGAGTACAGCCATGTCCAAAATTATATTCTATATATTGTGGTTCCTGCACAATATTTATGAGAATATGAAACATGGACTTCCTTCTTAAAATCCTAGAGGATATCCATAGATTTGTTAATATATTTCAGTAGTGATGTGTGTGAACACACTTAGGACTATCTAGGTACTTTTTCCCTCTTTAATAGGTTTTCTTCCCATGGCTTGTATATACATCTATAATGCTAATGGGTCACTTATCTTTGTTCATTCACTTGGTGATTCATTCAATGTTGTGTTGTGCTCCAAGCTTCTTCTTCTTCTTCCATGTGTTGGTCGTGTGCTTTCTTAGACCTCAAATGCCAACAATTGGTATCAAAGTAGGTCCCCCATTCACATTGGGTGTCGTCAACTCCCCTCTGACCACAGTCTCAAAATCGCATGAAATTTGGTGAGCATTCTCAGGTCAAAATTTTGATCTGAGCTCATTTTGGCCTCTAAATGCACTATCACAATGCTTGTGCAAGCAATGTCATCCTTTTGTGCCAAACATATAAATAGGTCTTGGTTCACTAGTACAAGCACATCTAAGTCTACTACAGGTTTGGCAGAGCTTGAGAGGGTATTTCTATTCAATTTTTTGAGATACAGTCATCTTTTTGCATCAAGGTATTTAGTCAGTGGCCATGGCTAAAAGCAATGATGTATTCCATATGTTGGCTTTTGAGGACAAGTTGGATGGTACTAATTACCAATTTATGGGCATATATGTTGTTTCATGTATTCGTAGCAAAAGGGTTGTGGAATATTTTGTAGTGTATTGAAAAATTCCCTACTACACATATGGATATAGTTATTGAAGGTGATGCAAATGGTGTTGAAGATGATGATCTTCATATTCATGTTTATGTTGTAGTTCATGTTGCACCTATAGATCAACTTTGATGGGATGATAGAGATGCTCAGGCACATGCATTGATAGCTATTTCTATCAAACGTGCCATTATCCATCACATTCCCTCTTGCAAAATAGCAAAGGATGCTTGGGATACACTTACCACTTTATACCAGGCAATAAATGAGGCTCATGTTACTTACCTTGAAAATAGTTGGAGAGTGGGCATATGAAAGAAGGAGATTCTATGGATGGCTTTTTGACACAGATCAAAGATTTGATGGAGTAGTTGATTTCTACTTATCAAATATTACGAGATAGTTCACTTGTGCAAAGTATTTTTAATAGTCTTCCAGATGGGAAAAATGTAGGGTTATTCCTTACCTAAACTTGATTCAATTAGAGCTTCTCATAAATTGCATCTTGTTCATAGTGATGTCTTTGGTCCTATGTAGACACCTTTGACTACAGTCAAGAATGAGAAACTCGGCTTAAGTGATATCAAAGAATTCATGGCTCATACTTGTTGGGGATTCAATAGAAATTCTAGAAATCCAAGAGTTATTGAAAAGAATGATTGGCAAGGATTCGGATGTTGGGAGGTGACTAAAACAAGAGGTATCAAGCATGAGAAAGTGTGTGCCCATTCATTTTTATTCGTGTGTATTTATGTGCATTTATGAATGCTTAAGAGTTCTATACAAAAGTGCATATCAATTTTGGTTTATATGAGGGTGGACATGTACATTCATATGTGTAGGTCTTTGTGTGCTAAAATATGTGTGTCTACAAGTGTTTATGGTATATGTATGTAAACTATCATAAGGCACAACTAAATCTTTGAAAAGAAGAGAGCTTGAAGGATCCCTTCTCACTATTATAAAAGACAAAGTGCCAATGTAGATATTTTTGGGTGTATGTAAAAGTGTGAGAGGCACACGAGAAGCACACACGAGAAGCACACACAAGGAGCACAAACACAGCAAGACACATGGAGAAGATGAATGGTTGGAATAGCTCTCTCTGTTGATAATGTTCAGAACTAAAGTAGAGTTGAATAATATCCCTAAAAACAAAGTACCACCACATATGAATGAATCATGTATGTGGTAACATGGGGAAAAAACCTCTAGCTAGCACTAGAGTGAAAGTTGCCCATGTATAAGGAAAAGGTTCACATCAAAGCTACTCAAGGAACACATAAGTGTAATGAACCCCCTTGGACGAATGATGCAAACACATACATGGAGTGATAGATCAGCCCCCACAAGGTAATAAGCCTAAAGCTTTGCGAAAAGCTTCAAGCTTTTCTCATGGAAGAGCTTTGGTGAATATATCTTCCACATTATCTTGCGTAGACACATATACCAAATCAACATCTCAACTAGTGTGGAAACTAGCTTGCAATCCTTAAGGTCAAAACATTGAAGTAGTTTTTCAACATACTTTGCTTGATGCATAACAACTCCCCCCCTCAACGAATACAAAATGGATGCCAAGATAGTAGCTCAAAAGACCAAGATAAGTGGCATCAAAAGTATGTTGCAAATGAGCAAAAAGAATTTCAACTTCTGCATCACATGATCCTGTCAAGAGTGTGTCATCGACATAAAGAACAAGCACTATAAGATCTGCCCCATGTTTGCATACATAGAGTGTTCTTTCAATTGGACTACATGTGAAGCCAAGAGCAATCAAGTGCTTATGACTTTTTCCATACCATGCACGTGGAGTTTGCTTGAAACCATACAAGGCTTTATGCAAGCAACAAACCATATGTTCTCACCCTTTCATGGCAAATCCAGGAGGTTTCTTCACATAAACCTCTTCTTGCAAACCACCATTCAAGAAAGTTGTTTTTATGTCCAATTGATGTACCTTCCAACCTCCATGGGCAGCCAATGCAACCACAGTGCAAATGGTAGTCATGCGCGAAGTATGTGCAAAAGTTTCCTTATAGTCAATGCCATATAGTTGTGCATATCCTTTGGCAACTAATGTACCTTTGTAGTGATCAATGCCACCATCAAACTTTCTCTTAATCTTGTAAACCCACTTTGTACCAATGGCATTTTGTCCTTTTGGAAATTCACATAACTGCCAAGTACCATTCCTATGTATGGAATCCATTTATGATTAAATGGTGTTCATCGAATGTGGATCCTCACATGCATCTTCAAAAGTAAGTGGCTCTTCATTACATGTTATTGCAATAAGAGAATAATCCACAAAATTATTGGATGCATGGCAAGAGCTTGATATTTGTTCTACCAAGTAAAGGTGCACTCAATTTGCTCTCATGCAAAGTTTGTTTCAGCCATTTTGGCATACTTTGTGCACTCTTGATAGACATGCGTTCATTATCTAATACATAGTCAACATATATATCATGCGTGGGCTAAATTTCATGCTCATTTTCAGCCAGATTTTGATGCAAATATTCAGCCATATGTAAATGTCCAACAGTTCTAATAGTTTTTGGCTGAAAATTTTCAGCCATGTTTAGCTGAAAATTCTCTTTATTTCCAGCTCTACCTGGCTGGAATTTTCAGCCCTTTGAGCCTCATTTGGCTAGTCTACATGGCCATATTCAATCACACCACTTTGGAACAAAGGCATGAGTGTATGGAACCCATCTTATGAACTAATTGTTGGCTGCTTTTGCATTTAAGTAGAGGGAAAACTAAATTTTCAGAAAATACCACATGTCGACTCATAATAATTGTGTTCATCAATGGATGGTACAAATGATATCCCTTACATTTAGCACTATAACCAACAAATATACATTTCTTTGCCTTGTCATCAAGTTTGTGATGTTGTTGTTATGGCACAAGAGCATATGCCAAAAAACCAAGCACACACATATGACTAACCATAGGTTCATGTCCATTCCAAGCCTCACAACGAGTGATGACTCTCAATGCTTTTATAGGGTAGTGATTCAACACATAGTGTGCACACGTGACCGCTTCCATCGAAAACTTGTCAGGAAGGTGCTTACCTTTAACCATGCATCGTGCCATCTCAAGGAGAGTTCTATTTTTACACTTGGGAACACCATCTTAATGAGGTGTATATGGAATCATACATTGGTGTGAAATACCTCTTTCACAAAGAAGAGCATTAAACTCATGTGACATGTATTCACCACCATGATTTGTGTGTAGAGTCAAAAGCTTACTTGAAGAAAAACTTTCAGCCATAACTAAATATGCTTTGAAGCAAGAAAATACCTCATTCTTTTCTTTCATACGATACACTCATGTATGGTGAGTAGCATCATCAATGAAGGTAACAAAGTATACATGCTTCACAAAAGATGGAGTCTTGATGGCACCACATATATCACTATAAACAAGCTGCAATTTTGTTGTAGTATGTGTATGAATATCTTTTGGAAAAGAAGCATGATGCATTTTTCCAAGACTGCAACCTTCACATGCATGCTTTTCAATGGATTCAAGTGTTGGAAAATCAATAAACATGTGCTTCTTTTGCAAGTAAAGCAAACTATTGAAGTTCAAGTGACAAGAATGAGCATGCCAAAGCTCCATTTCATCCATGGAAGAAGTATGCACAACCAAGGCATTTGAGGCAGCCCTCTTGTATTTATCCATGTGATACAAACCATTACAATAATATCACTATTGCTGAAATCATGTACCAGACATGACAATAATATCACTATTGCTGAAATCATGAACCATACATTTATCATCAACAAAGTGTAGATGAAGTCTAGCTTTGGCAATCAACGGAACTAAAACTAAGTTCTTCTTGATACTAGATACATACAATGCATTTTTCAAGAGAATGAAACCTCCATTTGTAGCTCTAAGCTCAACTTCTCCTACTCCAATGATAGGATAAGAGACATTGTTTGCACACACCACATGTCCTCCTTTGGGTGCATCTTTCAAATATGCAAAAAACCTTTTTCATGAAGTTATGTGCTTTGAAGCACCACTATCAAAGAACTAATTCGAATAAGCCTCACTCACAACCATACATTTAGAATGCAAAGATGCATCATAATGACATGTAACAACATATGCTCAAAAATCTTGATTCATGTTGGCTTCATCATTCTTTGCATTAGAAGAATTTTCAGCAATGCACATGTTGGATTGCTTCTTCTTTTCATTGTGCTTAGCAAGCTTTCTCCACTCATCAATAGTATGACTAGCGTTTCGACAATATTTGCATCTCTTCTTCTTTTGCAAATCAGTATCATTAGAGGAATGAGTGGAAGAGGAAGGTTGAGGCTTTGGTTTTGATGAACCCAAAGCTAAACCATACTTGCTTTTCCCTTTTTGTGAGATAGCAAGTGTTTGTATTCCCTCAATCAAACCACTCCTATTCACTCTAGATTTCTCTTCTTGGAAAAGAAGAGACACAAGCTCATCAACCACATACATATTGGGATTCCCTTTTGCAACCAAAGAAAGTGTAGTAGCAAAGCTTTGAAAAGATTCTGGTAATCCTTTCAACAATGTAGAGATGAGTGATGCATCCGAAATAATCTCATTTATGTTTGCCAATTTCTCTTTCAAGTCCTTGATGTGTGTCACATACACATATAGAGACTCATTTACAGCCGTACATACGTCCTCAAGTTGCTTCCTCAAGTATGCAACACGTCCTTCATTACACACAACATACAAAGAAGCAAGAGTTTTGTAAGACTGCATTGGATAGTTGGTCCCATCAAGCTTATCTTCACCTTGAGGCATGCCAAACAAGTCATTGTTGTCCCCCATTTCACTAAAGAGCAAGAATGTTGCAAAATATTTACTTCAATGAATGCTGAAATTTCAACTCACAAACCATCACTCTGATGGAAATTGTGACTGCACAAATGGCTTTGAAATGGGTTCAACTCGTGGAAATGTTTCTTGGCTATTGAAATTCATTGTTCTATGCTCCGAAATCGGTTTTCACTGTTAAAAGTGTGTGCAAACCATGATGTGGAAAACCAAAACTTGAGAAGGAGATAAACCTGCTCTAATACCACTATTGGGTGTGTGTAGAAGTGCGAGAGACACATGAGAAGCACACACAAGGAGCACAAATGCAGCAAGACACACAGAGAAGATGGATGGTTGGAATAGCTCACTCTATTGACAATGTTAGGAATTGAAGTAACATCTTAATAATATACCTAAGTACAAAGTACCACCACATATGAGTGAATCATGTATGTGGTAACATGGGTAAAAAGCCTCTGGCTAGCACTAGAGTAAAAAGTGCCCATGTATAAGGAAAAGGTTCACATCAAAGCTACTCGAGGAACACGTGTAATAGATATATGATGTTAGTATAAGACAACAAAACATTTCATTTCATAACCATTAGAAGTGCATAAATCATCTTGGGATGTATAATCTTGAGATATCTCTAGCATCACATCTTTTAATGAAACTCTAATTCAAGAAAGTTGAAAATCTTATGAAGAGCTTCAAATTATTTTATGTATGCAACAAAGATTCTCTCACTAGTGCAGTTGGATTGCCTTTGATCATCAATAGAAAAGTAGAAAGAAATATTTTTAAATTAATTTAGAAGACCATTGAGAACAATGTGCATAATTGAACTATCTAGAACATTTTAATCATGCAATGGCCATAAAAGTGGATTTCTCCAATGAGGAAATCTCTTCATCAAGTTAAAGTGTCCACAATTTGAAAGTACACATAACTTAAGAGAATTTTGTGCATCTTGTGATTTTAACACATGCTTCCCTTGTAAGAGGTTGATTCTCATAGTATGAACACCAAAGAAATTGTACACAAGCTTTTATCATTTTCCACTTGAGAATTGGCACTCTCAATTGGGATGCAACTCGAAGTTTGTGACCAAGAATTGGAGAAATTATATCTATTTGCAGCTGTTGCTATTTGTTTTGTTAATCCTATGAGTACAAACATTCCAATGGGTATTTTTAAAAGGAAATATATTGTTATTTATAATTTGTATCAAAATTAGATGGGTTAAAGCATTTAATTCTTCAAAGATTTGATGTGATACTCGCATGATTGCTCAAAAAATTAGACACGTAATAGAATATTTCATGTTCTTGCACTCTAACTCGCTTGGTTGGGCATAGTTCTCTTGAGGTAGAGGTTGCAGCTTTGACCCCCCCTTCATGTATGGTCCATAGGCCAACTTATAACTCTATTGTACCACCTTCACGCTACTAAAACTAGATACCATCGGGCAATCCTTTGTGCCTTCAACACTCTTAAACTTTTCTTTGTGGGGTACAGGGGGTCCCATGGGTAGTATTCCCTTCACTAGTAGAGTTGTTCCTTCAATATAAATCAAGAAAGATTACGCTTTGATTAAGCTTCCTCTTTGACAAAAAAACATAGACTCTTTACAACTATGTCTTGGAACGAGAATACTACATTGTAAGATCGAATATATTATCCTTGCATATATAAATGAAGGGCACACTAATGGCGAAAAGTACATTCTTATAGGATATTGCATCTAACCATGTCAAGCCCTCTTCCATAAGAAATAGTCCATTTATGCTTAAATATAGGCCTTACTAATCAATCAAACTTCAATAATAGAGTATAAAAATAATAGATTTCTTTGAAGATGTTAATAGCATGCTTACATCTATACATAATAATATCAAAAACGAGTTATAGACTAATTTGAACTTCCAAAGGAAATAGTTTATTTTTGAACTGGTATATAAGTCATGGATGAGAAGATTTGAGAGACTTGAAGTCATTTGTATTCATTCACTCTTGAGAATAGAAAGCTCCTCCTTTGCTTGTCATAGTCTTATTTACTTTGACTCCTCTATGAGATCAACTCTATGGATTGTGTTGTATTCCATCTTTATAAGTAGAATGATTTTGGACTTTGTATGACATGATTGATGCGTTTGTGAGTCTGTTTGAAGATCATTTGTTGAGTTGAAGAAAGACAACTATTTTGAGATGGCTTCATCATTGAATTTTACTCAAGATAATATTTTGATTTTTCATGAAAAATTACATGGATTAGATACTTGAATCACTCAATTTGGTGCATCATTCTTTGAGTTATGACCATTTTAAGCTTTTAGCTCTAACTCTCAAAAAGTCATGTTTTTCTTAGTTTCCTATTCTTTTAATAACTGATGATCTTATGTAATGTTTTACTTAATTCTTTTATGAATGATTGATTTGTGGTTTATTGCATTAGTGCTTAAGCTACAATTGGGTTAACTCATCCTTGAATTGACAATTTGAAGAAGTTTCATGATTCATTGAGGGAGTTCAATCACATCACTAGTGCTACAATGGGATGGATGTTCAAATAATGGAGAAGTGAAATAGATAGATAGACAGACTGATAGACAAACATACAGATAGGCAGACATACAGACAGACAGAGAGATAGATAGATAGATAGATAGATAGATAGATAGATAGATAGATAGATAGATAGATAGATAGATAGATAGATAGATAGATAGATAGATAGATAGATAGATAGATAGATAGATAGATAGATAGATAGATGGATGGATGGATGGATGTATAGATAGATAGATAGATAGATAGATAGATAGATAGATGGATGGATGGATGGATAGATGGATGGATGGATGGATGGATGGATGGATGGATGGATGGATGGAATGATGGATGGATGGATGGATGGATGGATGGATGGATGGATGGATGGATGGATGGATGGATGGATGGATGGATGGATGGATAGATGGATGGATGGATGGATGGATAGATAGATAGATAGATAGATAGATAGATAGATAGATAGATAGATAGATAGATAGATAGATAGATAGATAGATAGATAGATAGATAGATAGATAGATAGATAGATAGATAGATAGATAGATAGATAGATAGATAGATAGATAGATAGATAGATAGTGTTGGGGGATTCTTGTGCAAAAAGGGATTTGAGTGTTTGTAGGACAAGGGAGAAAGATAAGAAGAAAGATACAGACACTGGAAGCTTTTGCAGATGGATTATAAGGAGAAAAGTACAATGATGATGTACAGTACAATCCAAATGCTCTCTGTGCAAAATCCCAAAGATTGCACAATCAACAAAGTTATGAAATACCCAAGGTTCTTGCTGCCACCGAGCTTCTTTGCACCTGACCTCCACCTTCTCTAAGAGCTTGCACTTGTGCACACCTTGTACTTAAGCTTCCAATAGGGGAGGGATGGACACCTTCTTTCAACATGCACACATCTTCAATATTGGGACCTTGTGACCTTTGATTGCATAGCTCAGTACTTCTCTGCACACTTCTAAGTCACTCTTCTTGCACACCTTGCACTTCACTCTGCGTCGCACACACATTGTATGTCTCTTAAACTTCTCTCTTAGTGTAGACTATGCCCACCTTACTTAGTCTAACCAAGAATAATGCCTTGCCTTGATTTGAGTGTTGGTTTACGTACACTCCTAACTGCTAGAGTATCTTGGTGCTCACTTTGATGTTCCAAGATTGTCTCCGAAAGTGGGTAGCCAACGAATCCCTGTTTTGTCCTGTAGTGGCTTTAGACTAAAACAAAATTTTTAATGGGGGGGCCATACTTTCACTTCTGCGTACGCTATCACTTCACATATCTTCATATTTTGCCTTTTAATTCTTCAAATGTGCACCTTAGAGAGGGTTCAACTGAACATTCCAAACACTTTAAAAACACTTTGAACTTTAGAGCAATTACAGAAAGACACTCTACAACCTGCAACCTGCATCCAACTTTCTACAAATATAACCTTTGTGAACAATTAATTATGAACTACCTATGCACCTTGACACCCGAACTTTGAATGCTTTGACTTTGGGGATTCTGCCTCTCCATTAGCTCTTGGAGCACAAGAGGTCCTATGTAGAATTTTGTACCTATTAAAAATTTCATGTAGGGGCTTGATCACAAAATGAGTACCTTGGTCTGTACAAATTTCAAGGGGGCATCCAAATCTGCAAATGATGTTACTATAAATGAAATCAACAACAGTTTGAGCGGTGCAATCAGGGGAGGCAATAGCTTCAGCCCACTTTGTTACATACTCAGTGGCGATCAATAAATACTTTTCTCTCTTTGGAATCGACGTAGGGTAGATGGGCCCTACGAAATCTAGCCCCCACTTCTCAAGTGGTTGCCAAGAAGTGGAAATAATCAAGGGGTTGTGCCTCTGCTTTGTTGGTTTGGGTCCACACCAGTGACAGACATCACACTTTTTTCCCCATTCCTCTACATCTTTGAATAATGTAGGCCACCATAAGCCAACATCAAGGATTCTCTGGCTCATAATATGTCCTAGAAGGTGCCCACCACCTACTCCTTCATGTGCAAATATAAGGACTTCCCTCACTTCTTCTTCTTCCATGCACTTTCTAAACCTGTTATCCTTTCCCTATCTATATAATTTTCCCTCAATGAAGGTAAAGGTTCTACTTTTGATGAGTAGCCTCTTTCTTTGCACGACACTTGCCTTCTCTGGATACAATCCAATTTTAAGAAAATTCTTGATGTCATCATACCAACCTTGTGCTTCTACAGTGAACAAGTTTGTATCTGGAAAAACATCATTTACTCCAATTGCTTGATCCATCATGTTGACCCTAGATAGGTGGTCTGCCATGCCATTTTCTTTACCTGGTCTATGGACTACAGAAAAATCAAATTCCTAGAACAAAAGTAGCCACCTCCATATCCTCCCAGTCGCTTGTGGCTTGTTCAATAAATACCTGAGTGGCTGATGATCAATGATGATAACAAATTTCACACCTAGCAAATAATGATGAAACTTTTGTACAACAAAAACCATTGTTAGGGCCTCCCTTTCTGTGGTGCTATAATTTTTTTCAGCCTTAGTCAAAATTCGACTAGCATACTGAACAGGTCTATCAAGTTTGTATTCTTCATTGTGTTGAGCCAAAATTGCACTGCATATGCACTGACATCTACATGTACATGAAAAGGTTTTGAAAAATCTGGTGTGATAAGAATTGGTGCAGCCACCAATTTGTACCTTAATGTGTGATAAGCATTTTCTTCTTCTTCTTCTTCCCATTTAAAGGGTACTTCTTTACCTGTAAGTCTAGCCAATGGCCTGGCTATCTCTACATACATTTTGATAAATCTTATGTGGTATCTAGTATGTCCCAAGAAGCTTTGAATCTCTTTAGGATATTTGGGTTTAGATAAATTTAGCATAGAAATAATTTTATCAAGGTCCAAAGCCATACTTTTAGTAGATACCACATGTCCCAAGAGGGTTCCTTCTATCATGAGGAAATGACATTTATTTGGGTTTAGCTTTAGTTTAGTCTCCCTACATCTTTTAAAAACATTCTGCAACTATATTAAGTGATTATCCAAGCAATCCAAAGGGGTCCCCTTGTGAGATCCTGAAAATGAAGAAAAGTCATCCATGAAAATTCTCAGTGTTTCCAGCAATAACGGTCCAAAAATGAGGTTGACAGTCATGTTAAAGGTGGCTGGAGCATTTCTGAGTCCAAATGGCATTTTTACATACACATATGTGACCTAGGATGTGATAAAAGCAGTCTTTTCACAATCCTCTGGGTGAATTGATATTTAGTTATATCCACTAAAGCCATCCATAAAGCTCTATGATATGTTTCCAGCCACTTCTTCAATGTCCTGCTTTGCAAAAGGCATGGGGAATCCATCTGGAATGGTTACCTTGTTGAGTGCTCTAAAGTCAACACAAATTCTGATTTTGTTGGTATTCTTCTTTGGTACTATAACCATTGGTGAAATCCATTCTGAGTGTTCCATAGGAATGATAATTCCTACGTTCTACATCTTCTATATTTCCAAATAAACAGCTTTAGCATATTTTGGATTAAGTCTATAACTCTTTCCTCTTACTGGTTTAGCTCCATCAACAAGAGGAATTTTGTGCTTTCCATAAGTGGAAAGCACTCCTAAGTATTTATAATGCCACACAAAAACATTTGCATAGTGTGTCAAGAAAGATTTTACCTTTTCAAGCAGCTCAGGGTGGCTCCACAACCAAGTGGCCACCAAAACTGGATGATTATCTTCTTGAGTGCCCAATTGTACTTCTTTGATTGGGTTTCTATCTACCATGGTATCTACCTGCTCCTCTCCAACCTTGGTTTCCTCCAATAGCTTTTTCTGCATTGTTGCATAGGCAAGAGTGTTCTGGATCTCAATGTATTCCTCTTTGTCCTGCATCCATCCTGTAGGGATTTCTTGAATTGGCAAAGAACATTCCTCACTATTATGTTTTACCTTATCTTTAACTTTAGTAACTTCCTTCTCAATTGTTGTTGCATCCTCCTCCAAGTTGTGCTTGAGGGGTGTCTTCCTCCCCCTTCTGTGGTCTGTGATGGGTTCTCCCAATCCCTCAACCTGAACTTTATCCTCATTTTCATCATAACATTCATTTGTGCAAGAATTATTTAGAAAAACTCCAAAATAAGAGGAAGAGTTGCCTACTTGCAGCTAATTCAAAATGACTTCTTCCTCCTCAAACTCTAATTGTGGTTGTTCCTACATTTCTTGTTTCATGCAAATGCCAATTGATTGCATCATGTTGGTGTTCCCTTGATGATTTGGACCCTCCTCTAAATATATATGTTTAAGTTCCTATCCCTTCTTTTGTAACCACATAGTGTCTTTATCCCAGTCATGGATGACACTTGCATGCCTCTGTCATGGTCTTCCAATCAAGAGGGGAAATCCCCCCTCTACCTAGGGCAGTCTTAATATCACAAAATCCAAAATGAAGAGATTACCTTGTACTTCCAGTGGAACTTTTGGGATCACCCCCCATTGGCCTTACTTTGCTTTGATCTACCAAAGTAACGGTGAAGTGGGCTTTTTTGGATGGGCATAGGCCAAGCTTCTCCATGGTATGCTCAGGCATCAAATTTATGCTAGACCCACCATCCACAATGACTCCTTGTAGCTCTAATACTTTAATTGTTATTGTTAGTCTTGGACTCTTAGAGTCGGTGAGAGGTGCTTTTTCTACACCCTTCCCTTGGCCTAAGGTAGTAGTCTTGGCCACTAAGGTGGATGAGGAAGCCTCAGCAATAATCTGCAGTACTTCAGACCTAAATTTTGCATCCATGTTTATGAACTCAAGAATACTAACCTTTGTTTTGATTGACTTGAATAATCTTGAAGCTCTAGATTCCCTAAGATCAATTTTGATGTTTGATTTCTCAAGTTCCTTGTGGGCCTAGCTATATGCATTCCCAATGAAATCATTAGTCTCTGAAAAATCTTCTTTTTGTGTTACCTCTTCACATTTGTTGAACTTCCTTTCTCTTGTTTTGCATCTTCATATATATCTGATTTGCTCTGATGTATCCTTTGGTCTCTGTGACTTCCAAAAGTATTTGATCCTTGATTTGGTTCTTCTAGAATTTTCCCTTTGTTTCTTGTGTGCATGACCATGGAGTCTATTTCTTCTAATTGTACCACTCTAGTGGATGTTGATTGTATAACATTGGCTCCTTCTACTCCTCCATGATTATTTACCAAGATCGTTTGGAGATGGGGCCCAGATGTACATGCTTTGTTTTGTGGGCAACAATTTGTATAATGATCCCTGGAATCTGGGCAATTCCTGCAAGGGGGAGCATTTTCTAGCAGGGTGCATTTACTTCGATAATGTCCACACTCTCCACACCTGAAACAAATAATTGGCCTTCTAGGCCCATTTCCATAATTACCTCTAGGTCTTTGATTATAGTTGTTACCTTGGCTAAGGGTTGCCGCCATTACATTGGTTGAGAATTGAGCACCTCCTTGTGCCCAATAAGGTTTTGCAGGCATCCCTCTTGAATAACATTCATGGGCCTCATGACCAACTTTCTTGCATAGCTGGCAAGTTACACTTAACAATGGACATTCACTTACCACATGACCCTGCTTGCTGCACATGGTATACCATAGCCCACTTTGATGCCACCCCCCTTGAGGTCCTGCAACTCCTATCGAAGCTAAGCCAGTTCTTCTGCTTGGGTTTCCTCTTCCTTTTGTAGCTTCAATGCTTCAATTTCCCTCCTCAACTGAGTCACAACACTCTCCTCCTCTTTATGGGGCTTATTCCTTTTTAAGCTCTCAAGCTCTTTCCTTAGCTGAATTACTAGGACTTCAGGTTCTACAAGATATGACAAATTGGAAGAGCTTTCCCCATACTCCTCTCTAATTTGTTCCAATCTTGTAGCTGTATTGATAAATTCTTCTATTGTTGATGTTGGTAAAAGTAACTCCTTTATTTTACATTGTGTTGATATGGGAAGTGGTTTAGCGAGCCACTTCTTGATCAAAAATCATGGGGAGGGTCTGGTAGTTTGGCCATTAATGCCTTAGCTCTGGTAACAAATTCTGGGAAGGTCTCCCCAGGACCTAGTCTTAAATTTTATAATTCTTCAATAATGTTTTCAGTTGTGTTCCTTTGTTGGAACTATGTCCTAAATGCTTCCTTCATCAAGTCCCATGTGGTGAAATGGTTGTTAGCAAACTGACTAAACGATTTGTCTGCTAGCCCTTCTAATGTTGCATAGAAAAGAATCAGAACTGTGTCCTCTCTTCCCATCAGACCCCTTGTTTTACATAATGCTAAGAATCTCCTAATGTGCTCATCTGGGTCTTCTTGTGCTAGCCCTATGAAGGATGGAAATTTGATATTCAATCTAGAAAGTAAAGTTTCAAATCTACATGGGCTACCATATTCTTTATGGATGATGTCGATGACAATGGACTGGTTGATCTTCGAATAATGTTCCTTCTTGTTGCTTTGCAAGGGACCCTCCAGCTTTGAGACCGATTGCGATCATGATTTGTTCATACTCCTCTTAGTTTAAGGGAATTCCAATGAAAGATAGATTACCTCTTAAGACAGTACCGTATTATCAGTACCCTTGAAGTCATTTACACTTTGCAATTTGCTTCTCCTATGCTCAAATCTCCTTGTGGTCCCACCAGACGTGCCAAATTTTATTGGGGGATTCTTATGCAAAAATGTATTTGAGTGTTTGTTGGACAAGGGAGAAAGATAAGAAGACATAGGAAGCTTCTATAGATTGATTATAAGGAGAAAAGTAGAATGATGATGTACAATACAATCCAAATGCTCTCTGTGCAAAATCCCAAAGAGTGCACAATCAACAAAGTTACCAAATACCCAAGGTTCTTGCTGTTGCCAAGCTTCTCTGCACCAGACCTCCACCTTCTCTAAGAGCTTGCACTTGTGCACACCTTGAACTCAAGCTTCCAATAGGGAAGGGATGGACACCTTCTATCGACATGCACACAACTTCAATGGGACCTTGTGACCTTTGATTGCATAGCTTAGTACTTCTCTGCACACTTCTAAGTCACTCTTCTTGCACACCTTGCACTTCACTCTCTGCATCGCACACACACTGTATGTCTCTTGAACTTCTCTCTTAGTGTCGACTATGCCCACCTTGCTTATTCTAACCAAGAATAATTTCTTGCCTTGATTTGAGTGTCGGTTTACGTATGCTCCTAACTGCTAGAGTATCTTGGTGCTCACTTTGATGTCCCAAGATTGTCTCCAAAAGTGGGCATCCAATGAATCCTTGTTTTGTCCTGTAGTGACTTTAGACTAAAACAAATTTTTTAATTGGGGGGCCATACTTTCACTTCTGTGTACATTGTCGCTTCACATACCTTCATATTTTGCCTTTTAATTCTTCAAATGTGCACCTAAGAGAGGGTTCACCTAAACCTTTCAAACACTTTAAAAACACTTTGAACCTTAGAAAAATTACAAAAAGACACTCTGCAACCTGCAACCTACATCCAAGTTTCTGCAAATATAACCTTTGTGCACAATTAATTGTGCACTACCTGTGCACCTTGACACCCGAACTTTGAACGCTTTGACTTTGCCCATGTTGACCTTGACCTTGAACATGTTGATTTTGACCACTTTGACTTTGACCCTTCGACTTTGACTATGGTTGACTTTGACCAATATGACTTTTATGGGCTCAACAAATAGATAGATAGATAGATAGATAGATGGGAAGTTAAGAAAATATAACCTTGACAAAAATTGCCTTTAAAATTCTATTGTATTTCCTCTCAATCTGTTGAGGCAAACAAGGTATTTCGGATTTCCTTGATCCAAATTGTGTATGCTATTTAAGCTCATTATAGAACTAGCAACAATGAAAAAATTCAATACATATAATAGAGGGTTGATATGCATCTAAAAGAATGTAGAGTGTGCCTATGATGAATTCAATTCAACTCACCCCATTGCCTTATATGTTGTATAATGATAATCATAAGTCAAAGAAAATACTTCCATGTATTCTTTCATCAATTCTACTGAAGCTTCTTGTTCTTTTTTTGAGACATAATTATATATCTTTGAAAAGAAGAGAAAATGATGTACTTCAAGATACTTGAATCCTTTCTCGCTATTATCGAGGATGAACTTCCAATGTAGATATATGAATTTACTATAAAGATGTACTTCAAGCTACTTGAATCCCTTCTCGCTATTATAGAAGACGAACTTCCAATGTAGATATATGAATTTATTATAAAGAGGCAAATAAGATTGCTTAAATAATTTGACACTAACATGATTGCTTAAATAATTTGACACGTAATAGACTCTTTCTTGTCCATGTATTGTAAGTGGCTTGGTTGGCCATTCTCCTCTTGAGGTAGAGGTTGTGGGTCAGACCCTCCCTTCATGTATGTGTCATAGGCCATCTTCTAACTTAGTTGTACTACCTTTGAGCTGCTAAAACTAGATGCCTTTTGACAACCCTTTCCTAGTTTTGCCTTTGTCCTTGCTTTGTGTGATATTGGGGTCCCATGTGTAGTATGCCCTTCACCTATAGAATTGTTCCTTTGATATAATTCAAGCAAGGCAGATTAGGCTTCGACCAAACTTCCTTTTTTGAAAAAAAAACATAGACTCTTTCCAACTATGTCTTGAAACAAGAAATCTACATTGTAATTTAAAATATATTATCCTTGCATATATAGAAAAATGGCAAACTAATTGAGAAAATTACATTCCTATAGTAGATATTGTGTGTATCCAAGTCAAGCCCTCTTCCACAAGACATAATCCATTAATGCTAAAATACAGGCCTTAGCTAAGTTCTCATTATTCAATAGGACTTCAATAAGATAGTATAAAGATAATAGATTTCCTTGAAGATAGTAATAACATGATTACACCTACAAATAATAATATCAAGAAAGCTTAGGAAGGAGCTAGAGCCTAATTTGACCCTCAAGAGAGAGAGAGAGAGATATATCAACTTCAAAGTAGAATAATACAGCCATGTCCAAAATTATATTCTAGATTTTGCAGTTCCTTCACAATATGTAAGAGAATATGAAACATGGACTTTCTTCTTAAACTCCTAGAGTGTCACAAGGAAGATAAGAAAGAGAGCTCTCACACACACTCTCACAATCACGAAGAAGTAATGTACAAGAATGACCTAAAAAACAAGAATACAACAACTGCAATATATAAAGACCAGTACATAAGGAAAAACCTAATGTCCGCAAATGAGTGAGCTGGCAAGAAACAAATGTTCCATCACTCTCGTTAGATAAATCTAATAAAGCTCAATGAAGTATCCCTGACATATACCGGTGTGACCACTATACATGTTAGAGAAGCGAAAAACTGATATGTGTCATCCTAGATCATCACATGTTGAGCTTGATATCTCAACACTCCCCCTCAAGCTCAATGTCATGTCCTCTAATCCAAGCATCTTCCGAAACTTCTTCAGCTTCTCTGCTCCAAGTGCTTTAGTGAAAATATCAGCAACCTACTCATCTGTTCTCACATAAACAAGATCAATATCACTTGCTAATACCTTCTCTCTGATGAAGTGACAATGCACCTCGATACGCTTTGTTCTAGCATGAAAAACAGGGTTCCATGAAAACTATATGCTGCTAAGATTATCACAATAGATGGTGATTGGCTTTTGCACTTCCACACCTAAATCTGCAAGTAGCATCTCTAGCCATGATGCCTCACATGCTGCCATTGTAGCTCCTCTATACTCAGCCTTTGTACTCATCAAAGCAATAGTGGGTTGCTTCTTGCTGCTCCATGTAATAGCTGCACCTCCAAGTGAGAATAGAAAGCCACTAGTAGATCTTCTATCTAGAATACCACCAGCCCAATCTGCATCGGTGTATCCATGAACCTGCAAATCTACACCAGCTTCATAAAACAATGCATTTCCAAAGTAGCACTCACATAACGTAGAGTGCACCTTAGAGCATCCAAATGTGGCTTCCTGGGAACCTACATAAATTGACTTTCAAGTCCAATAGTATAGCTTAGATCAGGCCTTGTAATTGTGAGATATATAAGACTTCCCACAATTTTCCTGTACATAGTAGCATTTCCCAATGCTTCACCTGATGTAGTATCCAACTTCAAATTCTGATCTAATGGCATAGAAATTGGCTTACAATCAGCCATACCATACTTTTGCAGCATATTCAAGGCATATTTCCTTTGCAACATCCATATACCTGTTTTTGTATGTATAAACTCAATGCCCAAGAAGTAGTGCACCACACCAAGATCTTTCATGTCAAATTCCTGCATAAGAAGTTGCTTTACCTCTTTAATGCTTTCTTCATTATCACCACCTACAATCAAGTCATCAACATAAATAGCCACAATTGTGATGCCATCATCACCCTTCCTTGTATATAGTGAATGATCTGCATCACACATAGAAAACCCAATGGTGGTTAAGTAATCAGCAATCCTTGCATGCCATGCATGAGGAGCTTGCTTGAGCCCATACAAAGCCTTTTGCAACCTGCAAATAGATTTTGGATGCTTTGAATCTTCATATCCTTGTGGTTGATCCACGTATACTTCTTCCTGTAACTCACCATGTAAGAAAGCATTCTTAACATCCATCTGATGCAAAGTCCATTCTTTTGTTGTAGCTAATGCAACAAGTGTTCTAACGGTAGGCATTTTTGCTATAGGGCTGAATGTTTCCTCATAATCAATGCCATATGTTTGTGCATATCCTTTTGCTACCAATCGTGCTTTGTACCTGCTTATGCTACCATTAGCATTATGCTTTACCTTGTTAACCCACTTACAGCCTATGGGTTTCTTTCCTTGCAGCAATGGAACCAGCTTCCATGTTTCGTTTCCATAAAGTGCAGCCATCTCCTCATCCATAGCTTTTTCCCAATCTGCATTTCCAATTGCATCTTCAAAACAAGAAGCTTCAGCATCTTTTATTACCTTTTTCATGTAGGCACAATGACGAGCCATGTAACTATCATATGTCAATTGTTGCACTGAATTCCACATCCTCCCAAATCTTCTTGGTCCTGGGCCACTTCTCCTTGTATCATCTGCATGTGCCTTTCTTACTCTTGGATTCTTCATTGAGGGCAATCCAAGTTCCTCATTAAGACTCTTTTTGAACCGCTTGAATCTCCATCAACGTCGTCAAAACCTGCACATGTTTTATGACCAGTAGAAAGCTTTTCTTTACCTTTCTTGGATGTATTTGATGAATTTGCTGGGCTGAAATTTCCACGCAATCTTCCACTCCATGGATTTGAGTTGGAACTGTTGCTTGATGATGCATCCGGTCCACTCAAAACTTGAGATTTTGCACTTGCTTTTTCAACATTTTCTTTGTCATTTGGTTCAAGATTCAGTCCTTCTTTGGCATCTGCATAGAAGCTTGACATTTCATCAAATACCACATCTCTGCTCACCTTCACCTGTCATGTGAGTGGGTTATAACATTATATCCCTTTTGCTCAAGGGGGTATCCAATGAAGACAGATTTTTTTGCTTTTGGATCAAGCTTCATCCTCAATTCATCTCGAACATGTACATATGCAATACAGCCAAAAACTTTTAGATGTGATAAGTTTTGCTTTTTGCCTGTAAACTTCTCTTTAGGTGTAACTTGATGTATAGCAACAACCGGAGTTCTGTTCAACTTTTGCCCAATAATAATGAGGCATATTCTTCTCAACCATCAAGGCTCTTGCTATTTATGCAATATCCATCAGATCGTAATGTGTAAATATACTTCCCTGTCTGCTTTTCCACCATGACTTTAAAAATCTGGAAGTGAGTGAACACCTCATTCTTCTCTTTCTTGAAATATACCCACACTTTTTGTGTATGGTCATCTATGAAAGTAACATAAAACTTGCAACCACCCATAGATGTGGTCTTTGTAGGACCCCAAACATCTGTATGTACTATTTCTAGTATATTCTCACTAACATGCTTGTCATGTGGAAATGATGCTCTTGACTGTTTTCCAAATTGACATATTGCACATACCTTTTGCATCTCTAGAACCTTGAAATTTGGTAGTCCATGGACAATCTCCTTTGACTCCATCAATTTCAGCCTTTGCAAGTTTGCATGTCCAATCCATTTATGCCAGATCTCTATATCGGCAATGACTCCTGCACCTTTCACAAACATGGCTACATTCATTTCAAGAATTTTCACATTTTTTAAGGTGAACATCCTACCCACTTTGTTTCCTTTGGCAATCAATCTTCCATCCCATTTGTATTCTTCTACATATAACCCATCAGCATTGAACCTGACTTGTAATCCCTGGTCAACCATTTGTCCAACAAAAACCAAATTCTTCGTTATAGTTGGAACATGCAGCACATCAGCAAGATGTTTTGCCTTCCCGTCCTCCATAGACAATGCTATGTTTTTTGTATGCTCGATAGGGTGTGATGAGTTATCACCTGTTTCAACATATCCAAGAATTGGCAATTTTTAAAAAGTACTAAACCATTCTGCATGACTAGTCATGTGATTTGAAGCACTTGAATCAACATACCAGACATTATCATTTGATTTTGAAACACGAGAAGACATTGTATTCATCATGTGATGTCGAACCATGAACACCTTCTCAGAATCATCTGCACTTGTGGATGCATAGTTGTTTTGTTGCCTTCTGTTATCTTGATTCTTCAACCTGCAATCAGGTTCAAAGTGTCCAAGTTTACCACGATTCCAGCATCCTTTACTGTCATTACTTGAATCATTTATTTGGAAATTTTTGCGACCTCTTTGGCTCCCCCTGCCTCCAAACTATCCTCTTCCTCCTGCATGATTTTGTTGATGACCTTGGTCTTGGTTACTGTTTCCTCTTCCACTTCTGAAACTTCTACCTCTGCCTCTTCCTTTGCCAGAGTAGAACTAGGTTTTCCTTGGCGGTTTGAATCCTCACCAAGATTCTTT
The DNA here is from genome assembly GCA_020310875.1 of Ceratopteris richardii. Classification (NCBI taxonomy): domain Eukaryota; kingdom Viridiplantae; phylum Streptophyta; class Polypodiopsida; order Polypodiales; family Pteridaceae; genus Ceratopteris; species Ceratopteris richardii. The sequence continues at coordinate 3,972,485 of CM035439.1, read as the reverse complement.
TCTTCAATAATCAGCATAGATACTAGATGAGCAAAATTTGGAATATTCTCCCTAGTCTATAGAAGTTTTGAACTACTTATATGCAGCTCCTAAACCATGAAGGCACACTTCCACCTTATCATCATCATCTACATTCATGCCAATAGATGCAAGTGACTCACATATGCTTTTGATTTTCATAGTGTAGTCACTTATCAACATGCTCTTATGTTCCAATGTATGCACCTCGCTCTTGAGTTGCAATTTCCGTGCCTTTGTTTTGGTCTCATACAAAGTGACCAAACTGTTCCAAGCCTCTTTCGGAGTTTTGGCATCTTATATGTGTCCAATCATGCTATCTTGTATGCTAGCAGATAGCCAATACATTACCTTTCGTGCTCCTTGATTCCATTCCTTATATGCTCTTAGCTGGTCTGCAGTCTGATTTCTTTGTGGTAATTGCGGAGCATTTTCATTCTCTTCTTCAATGTACTTCCAGTATCCATTTCCCATCAAGAAATTCATCAATCTAAATCTCCAAGCATGGAAGTTGTTCTTGTCTAGCTTATTGCTCATAAGCTGACTCATTCCATCTACATTTGCCATTTTTGCAGCAATTCACAACACTACAAGTAGCACTTCTGCTTGAACAATGTCGCACTATAACATGATAGTTTAATTTCAAAAAAACATAGTTTTCGTGTATCAACAGTACACAAAATCGCTTGAAAATCTGGATCTGGAAAATATGAGTGTTGCCAAACGCGGCACAAGTTACAGTTTCACAAATTGACTTGGTTATTCTATGGGCCCCACCTTGTGAGCTCAAAATGGAGGTCCAGATGGCTCCAAAACTTCGATCTGACAAAAACAAGTGATCCTGAAGGGACAACTCTCAAAAATAATTTGAGGTCTTCTACCTTTATGCCAATTTTTGTAGCAATCTGAGGTCATTTGTGAATCGTGCTTTCTCCATGCCGTCTTGCATACTCTTCACTATCGACCTTCTCCATGAGCTCTCTATAGCCACACTCGCTCTAATACCATGTCATGAGGAAGGAGATAAGAAAGAGAACTCACACACACACTCTCACAATCACGGAGAAGCACACACTCAAATTGAGGCATGATAGAATGATCTTCTTCTTCTAATTCTATTACATAAAAAGGAATATACAAGAATGACCTAAAAAATAAGAATACAATTGCAATATGTAAAGACCAGTACATAAGGAAAAACCTAATATCCGTGAATGAGTGACCTACAAAGAAATAAATGTGTCATCACTCTTGGTAGATAAATCTAATAAAGCTCAATGAAGTAACCCTGACATATACCGGTGTGACCACTATACATGTCAGAGAAGCAAAAAACTGATACGTGTCATCCTAGATCATCACATGTTGAGCTTGATATCTCAATGTAGAGGATATCCATAGTTGTGTTAATATATTTTGGTAGTGATGTGTGTGAACACACTTAGGATAGTTGGAGAACTTTTTCCCCTATTTAGGAGGTTTTTTCCTCGGCTTGTATATACGCCTATAGCCCTAATAGTTCACTTATCTTCATACATTCACTTGGTAATTTGCTCAGTGCTCTATTATGATCCAAGCTTCTTCTTCTTCTTTGTGTTGTTTGAGTTCTTTCGTAGACCTCAAACTCCAACAATTGGTATTAGAGTCGGTCACCTCGTCATGTAGGGGGTCATGAACACCCTTCCTGTCACAGTCTTAAAATCACACAAAAATTGGTGAGCATACTTCGATTAAAATTTTGATCTCAACTCATTTTGCCCTCTGAATGCACTATCACACTACCTATGCACGCAAATTTATCCTTTTGTGTCATCATATATACATTTTTTGGTTCACCAATACAAGCGGTTCAAAGTTTGTTACACCACATAGTTTCTGGCTTGACGTTCTTAGTAGCATATGTATTTAACAGGTGTCCCACTAAAACATTGTAGTCTATCACTCCATATGAGGTTTTGCATGGTTGCAAGCCATTTATCGCTCACCTACATGTTTTTCGTTGTCAAGCATATGCATTAGTGCCTGAACAACATCGCAAGAAATTGGATGATAACACAAAATCTATCAAACAAAGCAATATCGGCTGTGAACATAGAAAATTATGATACATCATCGCTAATGCTTTTCGTGCAAAATAATCGTTCTTTTCATGTTGCACCAATCATAGGATTTGAAACCAAGTGCTCTAACTTTGATTTAACTTTGATTGATCTAAACCATGCTGCCCATGCACTATTTGTTGAAGATTCTGATATATGCCTTTTTCCATCCATTAATTTCTTTTTGTGAACAACTCTATAGAGAATGTACTTGGACAGTTGGACATTGACTCCAACAATCCCCCCTTCAATGTCACAATGGTATAAGGTTTAATAACATACAAAACTTCCTTTGACTTTTTTTTTACTTCTTTCCACTGAATCTTGAGCTGACTGTGTATGAACCTGGATACATGAGAAATTGTAAACTGAATGTCCTCTCATGTATTACATAGATGTATCAAGCAACTGATTGCTTGACTATATAATGTAGCATCAAATGGTTCTGAATCTGCTACCAACTGTAATGACACATTGACATCCATCATTGTCTGTATAGGCTTAGAATCTGTCATCTCAAACCTTTCCAATAATTTCTTAATGTATTTTTGATGTGTCATGTAGATACACTCATCTCTGTACATGAACTCAATCTTGGGACTTGTGATAATCATATCATTTTGTAGTGCATCTTGAACACTAGCTGGTTCATTCTCAACTCAAGTACGAGCTAAAACATTATGAATCTCAAAATGTTCTACATAATTTACCTGATCTTCTTATTGTCTCCTTGTCTGACTTCTAGTTCTTTCAGTGTATTCCTTTATACCACTGTCCTTCCAAGTTTGATACAACCACTTCGGTGTATTCCTGAAAAGTGGTGGAATCTCTTCTGACTCTTCAATATCTCTTTCTTTTGGAACTCTCAAACCTTCTCCAACTTCACAAGTCAAAACTTCAAGAGGTACTGATGATGGACTAGATACTGATGTAGGTATTGAAACTCTCTCTTCACCTGCATCTCTTAGGATTTGAGAAGGTTCATCACCCACCTTGTATAGTTGAATGTAAGAATCCAAACTCCTTCTGAAAAATGCATAGTCATCTGTTTCTATGAATTCTCGAATATCTTCCTTCTTATCATAAATCTGACTTTCTGCAATATATGCATTACGTGAGAGTAGGATATCACATGTATTTGGAACATAGAATATGTATCCTTTGCTTTCAATTGCTTAACCAATGAAGACCACTTTAATGGCTTTTACATCAAGCTTACCACAATCCTTCTTCTCAATGTGACATAAGCCGAGGAACCAAAAACTTTGAAGTAACCCAAATTGGGCTTCTTCTCATAATAATCTTCATAAAGTGTGATAACCTTTAAAGCTTTTGTGGAAGAACTATTCAGAATGTGATTAGCTGTATGTATTGCATCAAACCAAAACTTGGGAGAAAGCTTTTTGGATGAGATCATACTATGCATCATCTCAACAAGTATCCTATTCTTTCTCTCTGCAACACCCTTTTGTTCTGGCATATAAGCAATAGTGAGTTGATGAGAGATGCCTTTTGTTGCAAGAAAAGACTTAAAGTCTTTTGACGTGTACTCTCCTCCTCTATCACTTCTCAAAATCTAGATCTTTGACTAACTTTCATTTTCAACCATTGTGAAGAACTTCTTGAAAGTAGGAAAAACCTCTGACTTCACTTTAAGACCATAAATCCATGAATATCTTGAGAAATCATCTATGAACACGACAAAGTACCTAAAACCTTGAATTGAATTTTCTCTCATCGAACCATTCATATTTGAATGTATGATCTGCAACTTCCTTGTGGCCATGATATATCCATGCTTCTTGAAAGGTAGTTTATGAAGCTTTCCTTCAAGACATCCTTCCAATGACTCTGCATCATCTGGTAAAAGAAAAAAAACGCAAACTCTCCACCATAGCTTGATCTTTGATATGTTCGAGAGCTATGTAACTTATATGACCAAATCTAGCATGCCATAACTTCATATTCTCCTTAGGTGTTGTAGACCTAGCAACATTGGCATGAATAATTTTGGATAGCACAAACATGAAACTTCTATTTTCACCTTGTAGTAGACAATGTTCCTCATGAGATGAGAGGATCTGACATGAATCTTTCTTAAAAACTACTTTATAACCATCTGACAAGAAAGTGGAGATAGAGAGAAAATTCTTCTTCATGTCTGGAACATAAATAACATTAGAAATTGTGAAATTTCGACCTGCTCTTGAATTTAGGTTCACTTCTCCAACACTTACAACATCCAAATCATGACCATCTACAATGGTCACTATTCTACCTGAAGAGTTAGAAAGGGAACAAAATACCTTTCTGCAACCATTCATATGCTTAGTAGCTCCAAAATCAAAACTCCAAGGATTATCTGAGATTGCATTTAATGCTACTTGATCAAAAGCTACTTCTTCAATAATAATACATCCATATGAATCTATCTTTGAAGATTTAGGTTTTGAATCATCCTCAGCAATATTACCTGATGCTTTCTTCTTCTTATTAAAAAAATCCTTGCTCTGCATTCTGCTATGTAATGATCTGGTTTCTTATAGTAATGGCATACTCCTTTCTTTGAATCAGATGTAGTCAAAGACCTTTCTTTGGTTGTAGAGGAAGCATTAGGAAAAGGATTAGAGACTTAGGATTAAAAGATTTACTTTCCTTCTTGGATTGCAGACTCTTCTGCTCCTTCTTTATCTCCTGCTTCTTCTTTTCCTTTGATGATGATAACATGGCTTCATCATTCTCTTCCATACCTT
>CM035439.1:3922615-3945115 GCA_020310875.1 Ceratopteris richardii | reverse complement strand
GTATATCGCGACACACCGACCTATCGCATCTATCACGACACACCCAAGTATCGCGACACACCGAGGTATCGCGACACACTCGTCTATCGCGACACACCCGACCTATCACGACACACCCATCTATCGCTATACACCAACCCGAGCTATCACGATACACCGGCCGACCTATCGTGACTCACCCGACCTATCATGACACACCCACCTATCGCGAGACACCGACCTATCGTGACACACCGACCTATCGCGACACACCCACCTATCATGACACACCGACCTATCGTGACACACCCACTTATCGTGACACTTTGACCTATCGCGACACACCCACCTATCGCGACACACCCTCCTATCGCGACACACCCACCTATCGCGACACTTCGACCTATCGCGACACACCCATCTATCGCGACACACCGACCTGAGCTATTGCAATACACCGGCCTCACGAATAATTGTTTGGAGTGTAATAATTGAGAGACTTGGGATAATTTTTGGGCTTGATTTCTAACACATTGGAACTACCTTAGAGCCTTAGAAATGGGCAACATACCGAGAAAATCATAAAAAAATTATTAGATATAGTATTTTTAAGAGGACCATACCCAGGGGGAACAAAACTAAGGGATCTCTAGAATTGTTTTCCATAAAGACATAGTGCAAATTGATATTTGAATTACATAAATGAAAGTGATTTGTTCTGTCAGTTGAATTTAAGTCTTGAGCTAACTTTGGGACTTTTATAGGTCCATTGAGAGCACTAGAGAGTATCCGAAGCAAGGGCATTCAGCAACCTTGAGAATAGGGTTCTTGAGCTCCAAAGAGCAAGGGATCAGCAAGTGATGTTGGAAGATTCTCAACTTCCTTTGTCAATTCCTAGCTTAGGCTAAGTGCGAGTAGTGCTAGAAGTAAGTCAGGGCAACGATAGGCATCTATCAAGTTGAAGACTATTAAATACTCAAGTTCAAGCGTAAAGATAGTCTCTTGGCAATCGATAACTTAAAAGAAAAGAACTTAACGTGGTACGAACAACTTAAAGTGCGGAAAGTCACTCAAGTATTCCTGACGACGTGATATCAGACAAGATCTTCCACACGATAATCAACTAAAAAAGAACCAAGTAACTCATACAAATTGAGCTGCAACGAGGTTGTACTTTGGGTAAAAATTGGGGCAACTCGATTAGGCATATGGAACCTTAGATCAAGACGACACCTAGGGAGAGATAGACAGAGTCTTAGGTCTTCAAAGGCTAGTGTCAATCATACTGCTAGGTCTTGGGCCCAGCATTTGAGCCATTATTCGCACTACCCTAGCTCTGAAACCAGTGAGTCCAAGATGTCTCAGGTTATGGAGAGACCTACAAGAAGTTCAGGAGTGCCATATTTACATAGAGTCGAAGGCCCCTACAAGACGCAACTGGAATACCTTAGGACCAACCGATTAGCTGCTTGCATCTATGAGGACAACTTAGGAAGATCTGTGGTCCAGATCAAAAACCCAGATCAACCCATTGGACTAGAAAATCCAGAAGTCAAGTTTTAAAATGGAGCATACATGGACAAAGAAGGAACCATATACGTGGTCACCAGTGACCTAGATAGGACAGACGAATTTGGGAATGTGATTCCAAAGACTCACATAGGCAACCTAGAGCAAGGGAACATAAGTGAAGAGCCTAAAACCCCTCGAGGCAAATCAGTCCTCACTAGAATTATCATGCCGGAATGGGTTCCCCAGGATAATAAGAGCATAGATCTGCTCTTGAACAAAGAGACTGATGAAGCCTTTTGGAGGTACAAGACTGGTCAGCCTAATGAGGTTGGAGCACTCACTATCTACAAGTTTAAAGATCCAGATAGTCCAGGCAAAGTGACCTATTTAGACAATACTTCAGAGAGGATCTTTGTAGTCACAGAGCATGGTAGGCATGCCTACACATGGAAGGGTGAATTCGTTTTCCCCCAACCAAGATCTAATGTCTCTTATGGCCACCCAGCAACGGGAACATCCCAAGCTCATGGTGCTCCAAGGGACAGAAGTAGAGATAGGCCAGAAGTGAGTTTCGCCAACCCTTTTAGGAAGAGAAAGAATGAGAACCAAAACGGATAGAGGGGAACCTGAGAGATTTAGAGCTCCAAAAAATCCAAGAAATGTAGATGAATTCCCTCTACAAAGACCTAGAGAGCACACGAGGACTTTGAGACCTACATAGCTAGTTAAGTCCATGAAGAATTACTTCGATGGCACTGGAGATCCGTACCATCATGTGGCCGAATTTAGACAAGTCTTGAGAGCTGAACAAGTTGAGGACCTATTCACACAGTACAATGCTTTTGGTCTCACCCTTAGGAACACAGCCCTTACATGGTTTCAACCTCTAAATGAGAGACAGTTCAGAAGCATAGACCAACTTCTCGAGGCTTTCATCACTGAATTCTCTAAGAGTGGCATACGACATAACACTTCCTCACTGATTCACAGCTTCAAGCAGACACCTCAAGAGACTATTAGACTGGCAGAAGAAGGTTTAGGCAATACTTAGAGAGATGCCCTGCTCTAGAGTTGCCCACTCCAGCCAAACAGGTGGCTTTATTCCTAGATGGACTGCTAAGTACAAAGTTGAGATCATATGTGTACCTGAAGGACCCTAGGACCATAGAAGAATACGTATGCATGTGTATATACATAGAGGATAATCTAGGAGAGGAGCTGGAGCTTTCAAAGATCTACCAAGATTCAGATAGCTCTTCCAACCTCTCTTCCATACAATCTACATCTATTGAGGAACTAGCAGAGAAAGTAGCTCAGAAACTAGGTGTCTCAAGCAAACAGATACCCCGATTTACCCTAGTGAGATGATGCTATACATGTGGAGGTGACCATATGGCGAACGTATGTCCCATTATGGCTCAACCCCAAGTGAATCCTAGTAGCCAGTATTGCACCATAGAACGGAGGTACACCAATCACACCATGCAAGATTGCCCATACAATAAGCAAGCAGTTAGGAAAACGTACCCACAACCATACCCTCAACAAGGAAGATACCAAAACCAGTACCCCCCTCAACAATATGGTAGACCACAGCAACCCTATCAAACCCAACAAAGGCCTCAACCCGTGTTAGTGCAACAACACCCTGCTCCAACCAATGCGATTCTAGTAAAGTACACAACTGCAGAAGAGAATCTGAATAGAGCCATAGTGCCAGTGACACCATTGCTTTATGAAAGTGATCCCGGTGATCACAGTTTTGACTCTACTCACATTGAAAGCCCATAGGCTTATTACATGCAGTCACCCGAGCATGACGAGTCATACTATTATGAGGACCCGAGTGAGCCTAGTGGGGAGCCTAAGTATGCAAATGTCATGTACACAAACCCCAACTCTAGACCTCAACCTAGGAAGGTACGACCTCCATTTCCTAGAGGACCATGCTTCAGATGTCAGGGAGATCACCTCATATGTGATTGTCCACTGCCTGCCCCTACACAACCCCAACCAGTGACAATTCAGGGCTTCTGTCAAGATTGCGGAAAAGAGCATCTCTTACGAAATTTCCCGAAGAACCCCAATAACCTACCAAAAATCACTCCTATCAACGTCATTGGACTAGTAGTAGACTCTACAGCAAGTGTAACTTCCACTGCCCCAGTGCATGTGGTCACTAGAGCTCAAGCTTTGCCGCAAACTCAAGGAGTAGGGCAGGAAAAGAGTTCTGAGATGAGTGAGACAAAGAGTATAACCAAGAAAAGGACAAGAGCATGGAGAGATAGCCGGGAGAGAATGAAAAGACAATGGTCACAGAAAATGAGCAAACTTGAAGAAATCTTGAGAGAAACCAAAGCAAAGATAAGTGAACTCGCATCTCAGAACCACGCTCACACTACCCCACCACCACCCTTTCCATCTCCCTCCAATCCATCACCTTCCATTCCCCAACTTTTTAATCCACCACACGCAACCCACCCACCACCCAGAGTAGGATCAGTCCTAGCCGATCCCACTCCTGAGGATCTAGACATGATGCTTAAAGCATATCAAGCCAGAATCCAAGAAGGGCCAAACGTGATGGATCATGACAAATGTTACCCTAGAGCCGATCTAGAGATAGAGAGAACAAAACTTTGTGCTAAGATCGTAGAATTGGCGCAAGCCATGTTTGAAGCCAGTTGCTTGTTCAATGGCTCTAGCTCCACTAGAACACCATTGCATTTTGATGGTCTATTAGATAGATTGGAAAGGTTACTTACAAAGTCTGAGAAAGGAGCCACCTACCAGGCTGAGGAGAGGGCAAGCGATAGAATAAGCATTCCTCCCCAGGAAGCTTATGTGCCTAACTCCACTGAACCCGACACCTCTTCTTCTATGAATAGGTATCCACCAGAGTTCCTAAGAGAGATTCAAGAAGAGAAGTGGGCAAAGGAAAGTGAAGTCCCTCCTCCCATTGAACTTGTGGATGACGCACATGATCAATTCCCACAGGACATCCCTTCTATTTATAAAGAGCGGGAGAGTGCCCAATCTCATGAGAGATTAGATTTTGAGTCTAATTCCTTGCAAGTGTTGCCACATTTCACAGGCCCATGGGAAACTAAGTCAACATGCATGAGAGCACCCATGGTCATGATAAGAAACGAAGATTCGATCATAGCTAGGAATACGGAGGTAGTAAAGAACACTAAAGTGCAGTGCAACCTCACTTTAGAAGAGCTACTCAAGGTTAAACCTGAATTGTGGAAACATGTGGCCAAACAAGTGCCAGACGTAGCGAAATCTCGTTCCCAGGTAGGATCTCATAGAACAGTGCCAGAAATACCATTGGATAAGATAGGAGACATGAGTGAAGGAGAAGAAGGAAATACCTATCTCCCAATTACCCATCAGGGATACACAACCAAGGCAATTTTGGACTCAAGTGCAGGAGTTGCAATTGCTACCACTTCCCTATGGAAGCATTGGGGCAAGCCAGCACTCAGGCCGATGAGAATGAAATTGCAGATGGCCGATGATCATAATGAGAGGCCCTTAGGATTGCTAGAAGGAATAACTCTCACTACATGTGGTGTTGAGTTCGAGCATACTTTTTCTATATCCGACTTTAGCAAAAACCAAGCCTACGAGATGATTTTGGGAAGGCCATTTATGCGGCAATTGCAAGTGGTACAGGATTGGGGAACCAATTCCTTGTATTTGCAACACCTAGGTGTTACAACCAAAGTCAATCTCAAGGATTACTCTCATAGAGACATACCGCCTATTCAATGGAATCCCATCCATAGAGCCAAGGATGACACGGAGTCAGTGCACTCCATAGGATCAGGATCCTCATGGATGCATGAAGACACCCATTTGTGGATGTGTAAAGTAGTAGTAGAAGAGGAAAAGAGAGAAAAATCCAGAGAGGTAGGTGCTAAAGAAACTCATAGATCGGTTCAAGACCCAGCCTATGCACCTGTCGTATTCCCTGACGAAGAATTTGAGCCTCATGGCTGGGCAGAAATTTTAGCAACAATGGATGTAGCCATCAATGAAGAACAATGGACACCCCACTGTGATGAGGACAGCTATGACATTTCGGTCTTTTCCATAGAGCCAATCATGGGAGATTCGGTTCTGGAAGAATGTGAACCTAGCACTGATGCATTCGAGGATGCAAGTGACTTTGATCTAGAGTCAATCATCATGGACCCACCATTTGCATCAGAGGAACAATACTTCTATGAAGTAGAAGTTCACGCTCAGAGACATGAAGAGCTCACTAATGATGTGAGATTAACCACACATGTGACCACCAGGAGTGAAGGAAAGAAAATAAAGAAGAAAGAAGTCACTCCAGAGGAAGAGGAATCCTTGTTTGAGGTCCCTGAAAATTTCAAGAACTATGGAATAGAAGATAGGAGAGTCATGGTAAGAATGCCTAAATGTGAGGCATAATCAGGAGAGGCCTATGATAGCAAGGAAACTACCAAGAAAATAGTTGTAGCCATAGAAGAGGGAGAAGAAAAATGCACCTACATAGGGCATGACCTGACGGAAGAAGAAGAGCAAGAGTTGATAGCTTTGTTAAGAGAGTACAGAGATGTATTCGCCTGGAGATACAAGGACCTAAAAGGTGTAGACCCTGACATATGCTCACATACGATCCCCATGACCTCAGATGCCAGACCCTCTAAGCAGAATCCCTACACATACAATGACAACTACGTTGGCAAGATTAAAGAAGAGATAGATCGCTTGGTTGAAGTTGGATTTATCTATGAAATTGAGCACATTGAATGGGTATCCCCCATTGTAGTGGTGCACAAAAAGAATGGCACATTACGAGTATGCATTAACTTGAAGAAGGTTAACGTAGCCACTATCAGAGATAGTTATCCGCTTCCTATCACTGAGCATCTATTAGAAAGGGTAGCAGGCAAGGAAGTGTACAGCTTCCTAGATGGGTTCTCTGACTACAATCAAGTAGCCATTGCACCAGAAGATCAGCATAAGAGGGCTTTTACCACAGAGTGGGGCATATTTGCTTTTCGGGTAATGCCATTTGGGCTTACCAATGCTCCTACAACCTTCCAAAGATTGATGTTCCATGTATTCAAAGAATTCTTGAGGAAAAATTTGGAAGTCTATGTTGATGATCTTTACGCTCATTCCAACATCAGACAGACCCATATACCTGAACTCAGACAAATCTTTGACAAATGTAGAGAATATCAAGTCTGCCTGAACCCAGAAAAGTGTGTTTTCATGGTCAGGCAAGGCAAAATTCTAGGACACATAGTGTCAAAGAATGGCATATCCACGGATGAGGAGAAAGTGAGAGCCATTGCAGAACTACCTAGGCCAAGGAATGTCAAGGAGGTACAGGCCTTCATGGGGCATTGTGGTTACTACCGCTGATTCATTCACATGTATGCCGTCATTGCAAAGCCTCTGTATGCTCTTCTAACTAACTTTGAGTGGATTGATGAATGTGAGAACTCTTTCAAGGAGCTCAAACAAAGATTATGTTCAGCACCAATCTTGACCACACCAGATTGGAACAAGCCATTCCATGTCCATGTGGATGCATCCAATTATGCTATTGGATGTGTGCTAGCACAACCTACAGGTGAAGGTAATATGGATCTTCCAATTTCCTATGCCAGTAGACAATTGAATGTAGCTGAACAAAATTATACCACCACTGAACGAGAAGGATTAGGCATGGTGTATGCAGTTAAAAAGTTTAGAAACTATTTGCTTGCAAATAAGTTTAATTTTTTTACGAATCACCAAGCTCTATTGTACCTGGTAAACAAGCCATGCAATACAGGTAGATTAGTAAGATGGTTCCTCTTACTAATGGAATACGACTTTGAGGTAGTGGTGAGAAAGGGCAAGACTCATTTGAGAGCAGATCATCTTTCAAGGCTCACATCAGGAGAGTCCCCACAAGGAGTGTCAGATGACCTACCTGATGCTTAATTGTTTAATTTGGAAGTTGTACCGCAGTGGGCCAAGCCCTTAGTGCCAGTACTGACATATGGGCCTAAGCATCCAGTAGTAAACACTCAAGATAGGGAGGTAGTAAAAGCCCAAAAGTATCATATCATGGCAAGATGTATGTACAAACATACGGATCAAGGAGTATTAGCCTGTTGTGTGGAAGAGGACGAGTACGCGAAGTGGTTGCAATTAGCACATGTGGGTGCATTAGAGCAACACTACTCGAGACAAAGAACCTTACAGACATTGAGGAGACTTAGAGTACACTGGCCAACTATGGAAGTTGATGTCCATAGAATGTGCAAAGAATGCCCAATCTGCCGCACTAAACCACCAGTGGAACATGCTACTCTTTATCAAGTGTCTCTAATACCAGATTGGAGTGAACCATTAGTAGCCTTTCTGAGGACGAAAACATTCCCTCAAGATATGAATTTGGCTAGACAAAGAAGTTTGGAACAATAAGCCTTAGATTACACACTCATTGGTGATAATTTATACAAACGTGGTAAAGATGGTTACCTAAGAATGTGTGTCCATGAGAGCAAATACCTCAAGATATTAGAGACTGCTCACCAAGGTGTAGCAGGAGGACACTTTGGACCAGATCGGGTGATCAAGGCAATTTTATTTGCAGGTCTTTGGTGGCCAACTCTTCACATGGATGCACATACCTATGTGAAGAGGTGTGAGGTTTGTCAGCGAACCCAGTACCCTATACGAAAAGATGAGATGCCATTGAAACCTATGATGGGTGGACGTGCATTCTCCAAATGGGGAATAGACTTTGTTGGTCCTATTAACCCCCCGGCTAAGGGTTCCCATGTTGAATATATTATTGTGGCCACTGATTATCTAACCAAATGGGTAGAAGTAAAAGCTAAGACAAAGAACGATGCTCAAACAACAGCTAAGTTCTTATTCGAGAATGTGTTCACCAGATACAGATTACCAATAGAGCTAGTGAGTGATAAAGGCACACACTTCTTGAATGAAGTCATTGAGAACCTTCTCCAAGAATTCTTGGTAATACATAAGAAGTATGCCCCCTTTCATCCACAAGCTAATGGACAGGTCGAGAGCACAAATAAGATTCTATGCAATGTATTTACAAAATTAGTTAATAACAAACGCTCAGATTGGGACAAACAATTACAGCACGTTGTTTGGGCATACCGAGTTTCCTATAAAACGGTACTCCAAGCCACACCCTTTCAGATGGTGTTTGGCCAAAATGCAGTGCTACCATTGGATTTCTTGATACCTACACTGAAAGTAGCACAAGAGCATGGACAGGCCATGAGCTCTCCTCTAGAATCTTTGATCTTGAACGTTTAGGTGAGACACGATTGAGAGCTGTAGCAAGAATCTATGAAGACAAGAAGAGGCAAAAGGCATATTTTGATACACATGTGAAGGATAAAGGCTTGAAAGCAGGAGACCTAGTCCTAGTCTACACATTGAAGCAACATGCAAGAAAATTAGAGAAAAGAGGCTATGGACCAATGATTATCAATAGGATCTCCACAAGTGGAGCAGTACAACTAGCCACTCTAGAAGGTGACATACTACCAAGTTACATAAGCGGATGCAGAGTCAAGTTATATCAAGAACCCCTAATAGAAGAAATGCTGAATCGACTCAATATTGCAAAGAAACGTAAGGAAGAGGAAAAGCGAATTCGAGAAGAAGCACAGGCAGAAGCTTTAGAATGCATCCGACGAATGAAACTCAGAAGACAAGGTAGAGATCAGTCCATGACTGACACTCATGAAGCTCTCGGTTATCACATTGCCATGTGCGAGGCTTCAGGTAACCGATCCCATAAGATAGTTGATCAACGACCCTTTGTGACCCTAGAAGTAGGACAAGGAGAGAGTGCAAGGACCGTGAGAGCTTTAATTGATTCAAGAGCAGCCACTAGTGCAGTTTGACTCTCTTACTGCCAAAACTTGCAATTGAAGGTCAAGCCTATTGAGGCATATCTCATAGGGCTGGGAGGAGTTGAAACCCCTTGCATGGGAGAGGTGGAACTTCCCTTATACATTCAAGAGGTCCTCATGCCAGCAAACGTGCTAGTATGTGAAGACGAGGATCTTACCGAACCTCTTGTCTTGGGCCAAGACTGGATCTATGATCACGTAGTCAACCTCAACCTAAGAAGTGGACTTCTTCAGGCTTGGGCAGGCCAAGGCGGCCTTACGATTGAATTAGAAAATCAAGCACTCAAACCATTAGAAAAGGCACCAACTCTTGGTCCCTCCAAGAACCCACATGAAGATAACAATGTTGTTCTTGTCCAAAGTTCTATGGTGCAGAGGATTGTCACTCTCGACAAAGGTACTGAAGTCAATGATGAGTTCCCATCTGTTCCAAAGAAGATTCTAAAGGGGCAGGCTCAGCAACACACGACACTGAGGAGACTGATGATCAAGAAGCATAAGCACCAACCGGGGCAATATGAAGTACCTCGTGGCATGAAGCATATCTGGATACACAAGGGGGAAAAAACCACGGCTCCAGAGGCAGGTTCTCAAAAAAGAATCAAGCGAGCCACACCGTCAAGGACTAAAACGAAGGAGTTCCCTAGGCAACACTCTAGCTATACCATTTCTATTTGGGTCCCTAAGCGGTCAATGAAGGCTATCCCCAATGCTAGACAGATATGGGTGCCCAAGGTCTGCTTACGAGCCCAAATAACTTCACCTCCAATAACTAGCTTAAATCAACACTCACAAGAACTCTTAGCAAACAACTCAAGGAAGATACCTACACCTCACACTATTACACCTTCCGTCAAACCTAGAAATGTCTGGAAATGGGTACCCAAAAGGTCCCAAATCCAGCACAATCTAGTTCATAAACCTCTACCTGTCACCCACTCTAAGAGCTACAAACCCTCAATCAAAGTTTGGAGACTTAAACCCTGTATCAAACCCCCTGACCCAATTTTGTAAATCCATCCACTCTGATGTAGGTGCATTCTGAGTACATTGCATATCCAAAGTATGCATCTAGGATGACGCTAACCACTAACCAACATTCACACCTATCACAAATACTTCACCTCTAACCACTAACCATCTGGAATGTCGTTAGTATTGTGGAGGGAACACCATTATATCTTGTTTCCTATGCAACACTAATGTGCCTTTCTTCTTCTAGCAGATAAGCATCAGAAGTCTCATGGCGGCAGCAGCACGCACGAGCTCCCAGGCAGGCACTAGTACTCAAATGGATTGGGATATTGTGCCTGTGGAGGTTCCACTAACGGCTAGGCCTGAAGAGTTTCTAAATGTGCGAAGAATTCCCATCTCGGATCCACCAAGTGGCTTAACCGAAAGAGTGAAAGGACATTTTCATTGGTTCAATGAGATGTCAGGAGATTTGGGGGATGCAGACCATATCTAGGAATCCAAGTTGGAATTTGGAGGAGTTTGGTGGACCTTTCAGTTCTTCTCAAGAGAATTTGAAGCATTACAAAATGTGGTTCCTCTTCAAGATATTTGGCAAAAAGCGGGATTGCAGGATTATTTTAGTGCATCCCTACCTAAACCAGATTTCCTTAGGTGCTATTACTTGATTGCAACTCTGAAAGCGACAGCAGATCGAGATCAGTCAGGCACATTCTGAGGGGAAAAATGATTCAGATGGAAGTCTCTACCTCACTCCCTACCATAGCTCAGGAAGATGTGCACATGGCCAACCCCACTAACACTGATGCACGCGATGACAACACACAGATACCATCTCCCCCATCACCTCCCACCCAACCTACCGAACACCTCGCCACTAGCATCACTGAACAACCCACAGCCATCCTTACTGAACCTATACCGCACACCACCATTTTGCCATCCTTACCTATCCCTACCTCTATCATTGCTTGCCCATTTTCCGAACCTCATATAGGTCATCCCGCCACCCATCAAACCATATTAGGCCACCCATCTTATCAACCAGCTCTTGGACAGCCACATCTCCCTACCATTAACACACCCATTTTCCCTCACCACTACATCTCCTCTTTCCCAACTCCAACCCACTAGGCCCTTCTTGCCAAAACCTACACGAACCACCCTACCTCCATTTTTGGCAAACCTTGTAAATATAGTTCAACAAATTGAGAATCATAATAGAAAGTCCCTTTCCCACCCCACCTCCCCCACATTCACGGCCACCACTAACACACCACCCACCATTCCAGTATTCACGATTCACACTTCACACACAATCACGTCCGATCCCATGGACATTTCACCCTCCACAGGACCACTCACCACCACTTTTGTCTCCACATCACCACTTGAAACTTCACGCACGTCACCACATACACCCACTTTCAGCACCACATCCACCTTTCCCTTCCCCATTTCCCAACCCCTTGCATCTCTCACCTCCACCTCTGCATCCACCTCATTTAGTCATGCACTAGACACCATGCTTGAAGCTGCCACCGAGCTTAAACAGGAATATAGGTTGTTGGAAGAAAACAATAAAGATCTTTATACTCTATCTTCCCACCTCCAAGCACGTGTCAATGCCTTGGAGTTGAGTACCGCCCTCCAACAATCGCATGCGGAGTTTGAAGCCAAATATACAGAGACGGGTAGGGCAACTGAAGAACAACTCAGAGATCAGCTGGCCCGCAATGCTAGACTACAAAGAAACATGGCCTTACTTCGCCGCCATTTATCAGCTGCTCAAGAAGAGAATAGAAGACTACAGCAATAGAATAAAGAGAATTTAGAAGCAGCTATCGAAAACACCCCAGGGGCACCTATAGACCCTGCCAAATTCCAAGCTATTCCCTCATAACACATTCAGCAGGTATTGGAAAATTATGCGACCCTCTTGGAAGCACAGGACCATCTGGCAGACCAGGTAAAGGAACTACAAAGATCCCAAGTGCCCCCACCACACCCACTAGAACCTAAAGAGATGGTCAATGTTGCTACTTCACCAGAGCCCAAATCTTCAACGGCCAATGAGGTACTTGAGCTACGCCAACAAGTTGCAGAATTGAAGATTAAGTTGTTACAATATGAATGACCCCCCTCTCCACCCGATCAACCAACAGAAGAGGAGGCCATTGTCATTCCAGTGGAAGAAAAATTTGAAGATAATTATGAGCCTCAACCTCTTCCAGGAGGCAGAATCACTGACGAGGGACACGACACATATGAGGAACCCCCTCGTGCATGGATGAAGCAGGTAGAAGAGATGGGCCACACTCACGAAGAGCGCATAGCAACTCAGATGCTGGCCATGAAAACCATTGAGGAGACCATACTCAAATCTGAATATTTCAAGCACTTGGCTACTAGGCGCTTAATAACCAGTTCAGAGTTACAGTATAAGCCCTACTTTGTGCTATTGGTAGACTACAACGCTGAAATCAAAAAAGTCACCAATAGGTATCCTTCGTTTGCAACCCAGTTCCAACCAGCGGACATACCGGAAGAAGCTCGAAAAGGTGCCATATTCCAACCCATCTAGAGGCAAAAATTACTTGAGACCTATCCGGAGATGCTACGAACATGGGATCACGCTCCCATGCATTTGAAGTATAACCCTTGCTTTGGGCCAGTGCAACGAAGAAGATCATGGAAGGCATTCGCCACAAAAGTTTAGAACAATACTAATTGCAAACAATGGCTAAATTACCCCTCCATTGCACCCCCAACAGGCACACCAATTGTAGCCTACATGATGGATACTATCAGACACTGGATGCCACGCCTACATCCCATGCCTGATGTCGCCATGCAGATGATGCTCAAAATCCTGGACATGATGCAAGTAGTTTTAAAGACTTTCCGCAATGTACGTAACATCCAGACTCCAATTCCGGGCTTCATAAATGGTAATTATGACTTACTTTATGATATGAGTATGACCCTGAGTATTCGAGTTGCTTATGCATGGTATGCGAGGATCAAATATTTCCCTGCTTGCTACAAGCAAACCTTTGATGACATGTTCACCACAGGGTTTTGGGAATCACACTCAGAAGTATTCGTGCCACACCCAACCCATCTGCTACAATTATTCGCGTGCGAACAGACAATGCACTCAGAGCTCTACACCACGCCACAACCTAACATGCCTGCTATAGTTAATTGGGATGCCCTTCAAAGAGACCTGGTCAGGGGACTATGGATCAAAGAACAAGAATTGGAAACCGACATACTATAGCACTACATCGATCAAACCGTGGAGCAAAGGTCTGTCAGAGACGACAGACGCTAAGGGGGGAGAGTGTTGGCATCATACAGGAAGAAGCAAGTATGGGCATACATGCAGATCTAGCACTAAGGCAACCCATTAAAATTTTTCAATCCTTACATTAGTATAAAAGTGATTCTCATCACTGGGAACCATTGTAAATACCGTTTCATCTTTTTGTAGCTCCATTTTGTGCAAGGCAAGGAGTCTTTGAGCTTGGGGAGCCTTAGAAGTAATTGCCTACCAATTTTCATATTTTTTAGACCTCATTTGAGCCCTCAAATAAGCCCTGGAACCTAATTTTTTAACTAGGTTGGACACTAGGTCTGGACAAGGCCAAAGCTAGTCAAAAACTATAAATAGAGCTAGAGAGCTCATTTTTGAGCTAGCTTCTTGTAGTTTTGAGCTTGTATGAGAACTTGGTTGTAATAGAAGTGATTTCATTGTTTCACTCTCGTTGTTCTTGTCGTGTGTGCGCACGTGTATGTGTCTGCATGTTTGTGTGCTTCTCACTCACACATTTGTGCCTTCACTTGCTCGAGGTCTTCATACCATCCTCATGTCTTCCCAGATTTGACATTAAAGGAGGTGCTACTCATCACTGAGCTACACTTTGCAAGGAAAGAGAAGAGGAGAATGAAGAGAATAAAGTGAGAAATAAGAGGGAAACAATGAAGAAATGCAGAAGTGGCACTAAAAATGGACTCACAAGAAAAACTAACAAAAATTAGCTGAAAATAAAGGAAACACACTCCCAAACAAGAAAATAAGCTCTGAAAACTCATATCTTACAAGGTTTTATCCACCAAACATCTTAATCGATAAGATGTGTATCCCTAGCAATGGTGCCAAAGTGTTCGATGTAGATCCGCCCAGCACATATGTACCAACGAGCATCAAGCAATGGATGCTCACCCATAAAATGTCATAGACGAGTTGGAGGTATGAAGGCCTTCACATGGTAAGAGGCACGGACATACACACACACAAAAGGAGTCTCACACATGTGCACACACATACATGCACACACATGCAAGCATGTTTCACATGTGCACATGCATGCAAAAATGCCTCACAAATAGACAAGATATAAGTGCCCCAAGGAACTCGCACTTTATAAGAAGAGAGCATGAACAACAACAAGAAGGAACTTACAAATGAGAGAAAGGTGAGTTCAAAAAGTGACCCTCCTAGATAAAAATAGCTCATAAACCCTCATTTGAGGTTCAATTTCAGTAGAGAAAAATCCTTTAAAATCTTGCAGGGGGTTAAAAATCACTTTTCAAGCTTAAGGACTTCTCAGCTTGCTCAAATATGAAGTAATTTACAATAGATGGTGTATGAACATATTTATAAAGGTGGGGTTTTACATAAAAGTCGCTAATTTGAGGAATAATTTTGAAATTTTTGGGGCTCCCATTGCCCTTGCATTACTTGACTACATCCATCATTCTTCTTACTTTAATTCTTCATAACCCCAACCATCTTCTCTCTTTTTTGCTTCCAAAAACTCTTTCCCTGAGTCTCAATTTC
Source organism: Ceratopteris richardii (assembly GCA_020310875.1). NCBI lineage: Eukaryota > Viridiplantae > Streptophyta > Polypodiopsida > Polypodiales > Pteridaceae > Ceratopteris > Ceratopteris richardii. The sequence continues at coordinate 3,929,863 of CM035439.1, read as the reverse complement.
CAATGCCTGACTATCTATCTATATATCTATCTATCTATCTATCTATCTATCTATCTACCTACCTACCTACCTACCTACCTACCTACCTACCTACCTACCTATCTATCTATCTATCTATCTATCTATCTATCTATCTATCTATCTATATATCTATCTATCTAATGCCTCTTTCATGTGCATAACCCTTTGAAACAAGCTTAGCTTTATACATGTCAATTGTTCAATCAAGCTTACGCTTCAGCTTGTAAACCCACTTAGTGACAATGGCCTTCTTGCCAGGAGGCAAGTCACATAAAGACCAGGTACCATTCTTCATTATAGCATCATACTCAGATTGCATAGCAACCATCCGATTTTCCAAATTTTGTGCTTCATCAAATGAAACAGGCTCATTCTCATCACAGAGACTAGACGCGGCCATAGCATAGCAATTTGATGCAAAAGAGGCACTATGAGAGCTTGAACGAGTACGATAAGAGAGAGATGCATCTAATTTGCTATCACACAAAGTCTGCACCGACCATTTTGGCATAGTTTTTGCATGCTCAATATCAGCTCTCTCTCAAGTGCATCATGTAAATCTGCATCAGAAATGGAATGATTTGCATCGTCACATGAAACCTATAAAGGCTCAAAAGCTACCTCATTAGGACCAGCATTAGGCCATCCACGTATAAAAAGAGGAAACAAAGTATCATGCATATCTTTGGAGCTAACAGATGTCTCCTTAGTACATGAAAGTAAAGGCTAAATAGCTTCCACAAAAACAACATCACGGCTAACCAAAATGTGTTTAGTCTGTGGATGATACAGACGACGGTCTTTACTTTCATAATTGTATCCACAAAGATACATTTCACTGCTTTATCATCCAATTTTATGCGATGTTGTTCAAGCATTAATGCATATGCCAAACAACCAAAAACACGTAGATGAGCAACAAATGGTTTGCGACCATGCCAAGCCTCATATGGAGTGATAGGCTACAATGCTTTAATGGCACACCTGTTAAGTACATATGGTGCACACATAACAAGCTCAAGTCAAAAACTATGTGGTAAGTCACAAGCCTACACATTTGGCTTGTAATTGATACACCTCGCCATCTCCATGAGTGACATGTTCTTCCGTTCATCAGCTCCATTCTATTGAGGTATATACGGCACTTGTTAGTGCAAGTCACAAGCCTACAGATTTGGCTTGTAATTCATACACATGGAGAAGCATAGGAACCAATGCTAGTGGTTAATTACCACTTTACTCTTTTGTAAAAGTCACATTTGACTTGGAATCTTTGTAAACACCTATCAAAAGGAACTCGTGGAAAAGTTAGCTTTGATTGATGGAATATCTCCTAGGATGTAGCAGCATGATCATAGGGAGCCAAAATTTTGAATTCAAATTCAAACTTTGAACTCAACTACTATAAAAGTGATCATCAAAAAGTCGCAAGTAGAAGAGTCACTTTCCGAGCTTCTCATTATCAATTCTGAATGTGTGTGAGGTCTATACTCTAGCCCACACCTATCTTCACCATTAGGCAATGATCTTCATGCCTATGGCATTGTACACGTGTTCATTAATACATATATCTACATTGTTCATTTCTGAGTTCTCTGTCACATTGTCTAAAAGTCTGTCAACTTGTGGAGAGCATATCTCACTCATTTCTACACCAAATTCAAACATCTATGGCTTGTTGGAACCATCTCAAAGTCATCTACATGCTGCAAAAAATTTTAAGGATTTCTATTCAGCCATTTTAGAGAAAAGGTCGTCGAAGTGATCACTGGTCAAAGACTGCAACCTAAAATATCGGGGGTAAAGGTTTACTTGCTAAATTGATTTCTCTGAGCATAGTTAATTTTTTAAGTGATATCACTTGGAATAGTTAGCTTGCTAAGCTAATTGGATACCCCTAAAAGGAATTTTTCCAATTCCTATTGTGCTGGTCATACTAAGCAAAAGATACAGCAGGTGTCTAGTCAAAAATAGAAGGTTTTCTTGAAGACTTGAAGTTCAAAGTTATCTATTTTGATTCTATCTTTTCATACATTATTTCCAAAGTACATAGGCCATTTTATGGTGTCATTGGAAAGCTAAGAAGGTCTACTTATCAACTTTGAAGCATCAAAGGGCTGGTACAAAGCAAGATTTGGCAGTACCTACTCATTCTCTTGGAGTGTCCATCCATCATTCCCAACAGTGGTATCAGAGCAAGTCAAGGTAAAATGGGAGATGGTTTTCCTTCATTTATTGATAAATTGGACAGGAAAAACTATAGGCATGGTCTCTAAGGATGAAGACATACCTACAAGGAAGGAGTCTTTATGGATACATCTCAGGAGATGAGGAATTGGCCTCATTCAAAACCAGAGGACTACCAACAAAGGAAGAACATGAAAAGCTCAAGACATGGTGTGCCAAGGATGCATTAGCAAGGTCTTACTTACTCAACTCCATCTCTGATTTTCTTTTGCCACATATTAGAAACTGTAAGACATCCCAAGAGACTTGGGAAACCTTGTCATCCTATTTTTCTTCCAATACAAGGGCCATAAAAAATCAGTTGTGGATTGAATTCACCACACTAAGGAAGCAACGTAAGCAGGCTATTTCAGAGTATGTGACTAAGATTAAAGATATAGCAGATCAGTTAGCAAGCATAGGAGAAGAGATTGAAGAAGAGCAGATAGTAAGACAAGTGATCAATGGGATTAAAGTTGATGACAAATGGGAAAGCTTCACCACTTCCATGGACCTTTACATGGACATGCAGATTCCAGACCTTACCACTCTCATGGGACAATTGTTTACTCATGAAGACAAGCTCAACAAGAATGGAGACTCATCCAAAGGTAATAGCTCTTCTGCCCTATACACTGATAAAAGTAAGTCTAAAGATAAAGGCAAGAACAAGAAGATAGAGGATGAAGGCACTACCTCCCAAGCAAACTATGCAAGGAGAGGTAGATCATCAAGAGGAAGGGGTAGAGTAGGTAAGCAAGGTAGGGGGAGACCCTATAACTCCTCACCATGCAACATTTGTGGTTTATCAAATCATAGTACAGATGAGTGTTTCACGAATTACAAGAATCAGAGAGGAAGAGGATATCAAAGAGGTGGATACTCACAATCAAGAGGCAGATTCAACCATCATCAAGGATACAACAACAACTATAATAATAACTACAACAACAACTACAATGGCAACTACCAAGGAGGATTCAAATCCAGAAAGGACTACAGCAATTATACAAAAGAGCAAGATGATTCTCTTCTGATAATGAACATGACTTCAAAACCAAGTACAAATGATGACCACCTATTCTACATTGACTCTGGATGCTCAAATCATGTAGCTGGCAATGTAGCTCTACTCTCTGACCTTGAAGAACCAAAAGGTAAGCATCAAGTACAAACAGGTGATGACACCAAGCACTCAGTAGTTAAAGTTGGAAATGTTAAGACTTGTGATGGAACTCAGAATTTGTTGAGTAGGGTACTATATGTACCAACCATTACCAAAAATTTGATGAGTGTTGGACAGATTATGGAGAAAGGTTTGCAAGTTAGGTTCAACCAATTTGGAGCATTTGTGGAGGATCCCAAGCAAGGGTTCAAGAGAATTGCTAAAGGAGAAAAATCAGGTAGACTTTTCACTTTTGAGCTAGAAGACACAAAGAATATTGCACTCTACAGTTATAAAGATCAAACACTTTTAGAGCTTGAGATTTGGCATAAAAGATTAGGGCATGTAGGAGAAAGAACCTTGAAACAGATATGCAGGGATCAATGTATAATTGGAATACCCAATGTTTCCAAACAACACATGATATATAAATGTGGTGCTTGTCAGTTTGGGAAGTCTCATAGGTTACCCTTCTCAAGGAAAGGCTACATGCATGAGGACTATCTAGAGCTTGTCCATACAGATGTATGGGGACCAAGCAAAGACCCCTCAATCTCAGGATCAAGGTACTATGTATCTTTTATTGATGATTATAGCATATGGATTGTATTGTACTTTATGAAGCACAAAGATGAAGTGTTCAACTGTTTCAAAAAGTATCTTGCACTTGTTGAGAATCAAACAGGAAGGAATCTAAAGAGGCTAAGGTCAGATGGAGGAGGTGAGTACTTCTCCAATGAGTTTGAAGCCTTCTTGTAGGACAGAGGAATCAAGAGAGAAATCACCACAAGGTATACTCCTGAACAGAATGGGGTAGCTGAGAGAAGAAATAGGTTGATTGTTGAAACAGCTAGGTCAATGTTAAATGAAAAGAAATTACCTAACTACCTATGGGCAGAGAGTGTTTCTACTACCACTTACCTCATAAACAGGTTACCATCTAAGTCCCTTAATGGGATAACCCCTTATGAAGCATGGCATGGTAAGAGACCCTCACTTGATCATTACAGGATATTTGGATGTGTAGCATATGTACACATTCCTTCTTAGATAAGAGGAAAGCTAGACCCTAAGGCTGAGAAGTGTATCTTTATTGGATATGATCTAAATCAAAAAGGTTACAGGTTCTACAACCCTTCAAATAAGGGATTCATGGTTAGTAGAGATGTTGTCTTTGATGAAAATGATTCTTGGTATGAGAATGAAAGCAGGAAGTTTAAACTACCCTATGACTTGGAGGAGGAGTTTCCAAGTCTTGCTAAGGAGGAACCTACTCAGAATGAAGACTCAAATTCAGATGATGAAGACACTATCAATCTTGAAGAATTCAAGGCGGAAGTCCAAAGGCAAACTCAAGATGAAGAAACTTGAAGACATACTTGAATCTTCAAACCAATCAATCAAAAGATCACAAAGGGAGAGCAAAAAACCTATCAAATATGGGTATGATACCTCTCTTATTACTAAATATTCTGTTTATCTTGCCAAAGATTTGTCAATTGAAGAACCAGGATCATATGAAGAAGCCATAACCAAGACAGAATGGATAGAAGCTATGGATGAAGAAATTGAAGCACTCAAAGAAAGTGACACATGGGAACTAGTACCAAAGAAAGAATCCTTGAAGGTAATTGGATCTAGATGGATCTATAAACTCAAAAGGAATTCTGATGGGTCAATAAACAGGTACAATAGATCGGTAGCCAAGGGTTTTGCACAAACCCAAGGCATTGACTATGAAGAAACATTCCCACCTGTGGCCAAGATGCCAACTATCAGGGTGTTGGTGAGTGTAGCTGCATCTAAAAATTGAAACATCTATCAATTGGATGTAAAAAATGCTTTCTTGAATGGATGGATTTCAGAGGAGGTGTATATGTCACAACCTCCTGGCTATGAGGATCCAAACAAGGTAACATATGTGTGCAAATTGAATAAAGCTCTTTATAAATTGAAGCAGGCACCTAGGGCATGGAATCACAGGTTAACCACATACCTTCAAGACCAAGGTTTTATCATTAGCAAGGCAGATACTTCTCTATTCATCAAGAGAAGTAATTCAGAGGTAATATACCTATGTGTATATGTTGATGATATCATACTTACAGGTAATGATGTCAATGGAATCATACAAATTAAGAACCAGATGATGAAGGAGTTCAAGATCAATGATCTTGAATTACTAAAGTACTTTCTTGGACTTGAGTTAGTCTATACTAACTCTAGAATCTATATTACTCAGAAAAAATACATACAGGATATGTTGAAGAAATTTCATTTGCAGGATGCCAAAGTTGCAAGCACTCCAATGGAGGTAAACCTAAAACTAAGTGCCCATGAAGGTGATGAAATTGATGATATTACAGGTTACCAAAGCATAGTGGGAAGCTTGAACTATGCTACCTTAACAAGGATAGATATTGCATATGGAGTTAGTGTGCTAAGCCAGTTACACAAGCCAAGGGTACCTCACTTAGAAGCTTCCAAGAGAATTCTAAAGTACCTCAAGGGTACTCAACATCATGGTTTGTATTTCCCTTACACTTCAGACTTGGATATTAAAATCTATTCAAATGCAGATTGGGCAGGATGCAAGGATGATAGGAGAAGCACTTCAGGATACATTTCATTTGCAGGTGATAAACCAATATCATGGTCTTCAAAGAAGCAACCTACTGTTGCTTTGTCTTCTACAGAAGCAGAGTATAGAGGATTGGCAAATGCCACCCAAGAAGCCATATGGATCAAGTTATTGTATACAGAATATACTAGGTCACCATTGATATTTGGAGATAATACAAGCTCACTTCACCTTGCAGCTAATCCTATCTATCATGCCAGGACCAAGCATATAGAGGTTCATTACCATTATGTGAGAGAGAAGTTATTAAGCAAGGACATTCAACTAACATATTTATTAACCAACATGCAGTATGCAAATTTGTTAACTAAAGCATTGGATAGAACCAAACTTTGCATATTCAAATCAATGATTGGATTGCAGGATATACATGAAGACTGAAGGATGAAGACCAAGCCAAAATATTTGGCTTGAGGGAGAGATGTTAGTGCAAGTCACAAGCCTACACATTTGGCTTGTAATTCATACACATATGGAGAAGCATAGGAACCAATGCTAGTGGTTAATTACCACTTTACTCTTTTGTAAAAGTCACATTTGACTTGGAATCTTTGTAAATACCTACCAAAAGGAACTCGTGGAAAAGTTAGCTTTGATTGATGGAATATCTCCTAGGATGTAGGAGCATGATCATAGGGAGCCAAAATTTTGAATTCAAATTCAAACTTTGAACTCAACTACTATAAAAGTGATCATCAAAAAGTCGTGGGTAGAAGAGTCACTTTCCGAGCTTCTTATTATCAATTCTGAGTTTGTGTGAGGTCTATACTCTAGCCCACACCTATCTTCACCATTAGGCAATGATCTTCATGCCTATGGCATTGTACACAAGTGTTCACTAATACATATATCTACATTGTTCATTTCTGAGTTCTCTGTCACATTGTTTGAAAGTCTGTCAACTTGTGGAGAGCAGATCTCACTCATTTCTCCACCAAATTCAAAGATCTATAGCTTGTTGGAACCGGCTCAAAGTCATCTGCATGCTATCAAAATTTGAGGGATTTCTATTCAGCCATTTCAGAGAAAAATTCGTCGAAGTGATCACTGGTCAAAGACTGCAACAGTCCTAAAATATCGCGGGTAAAGGTTTACTTGCTAAATTAATTTCTCTGAGCATAGTTAATTTTTTTAAGTGATATCACTTGGAATAGTTAGATTGCTAAGCTAATTGGATACCCCTAAAAGAAATTTT
>CM035439.1:3897615-3912615 GCA_020310875.1 Ceratopteris richardii | reverse complement strand
ATCTATCTATCTCTCTGTCTATCTGTCTATCTCTCTATCTCTCTCTCTATCTGTCTCTCTGTCTCTTTGTCAGTCTGTCTATCTATCTCTCTATCTGTCTGTCTATCTATCTCTCTGTCTGTCTATCTATCTATCTGTCTGTTTGTTTGTCTATCTATCTATCTATCTATCTATCTATCTCTCTGTCTGTCTATCTATCACTCTGTCTTGTCTCTCTGTCTGTCTATCTGTCTGTCTGTCTATCTATCTATCTATCTATCTATCTGTCTATCCCTCTATCTACCTATCGTTCTATCCACCGATCATTCTATCTACCTAGCGTTCCATCCACCGTCGCATGAAGTTCTCAATAACAACAAAAAATTATGCTTTATGAAATATATACAACCACCTTTGGAATGCTAGCAATATCCCTCAATTTCTTGGAGAATCAAAGAAAAAATGTCCCTCAATTTAAACACCCAATAAATTATAGGAATGTAATAATTTATATTCCACTCTCGGGACGAGACTTTGTAAATTTCGACTGTATCTGAAAGTAATTTCCGAGATACCAGCTTGACTTGAGAAATCGGAATCGTCTATAATCCATATAGATAATCTGATTAAGTAAAAATTTTGGAAAATTTAAAATTTATTTCGAACGCATCAAATCGTCAATGATGCACAATTAAAGAATAAATTTCGAATGAGAGGATTGACGCATATTTCTTTTGCAGAAAGACAAATGTTGATTGCCTTCCTGTACAAAGGGACGACGCACATTGAGTAAGGACATTCAGGTGATTGAGTGGACGCTGAAAACGAGGATGATGCAGCGCACAGCTCTTCGCATTCCGCGAGTACAGTTATCTCATTCCGATGAGCTTCGGCGGTTGCATACAAGCGCCCGTTGCATGCAACTAGATCTTTTCCACTCTCAATGTAGCACTTCAGAAGTGATAAGTTTCATGAGAGCAAGGCGCCGCCAGAAGAGCACTTATCCACAGAGATTGTCGTTCGAGGTAGCCCCAAATTCAGATTTCAAGCCGTTGTAAAGAGCCCCATCTCGGTCCCGCTTGCAGCTTCACTCGCAGTGGAACTGCCAATCTCTCTCTCTCTCTCTCTCTCTCTCTCTCTCTCTCTCTCTCTCTCTCTCTCTCTCTCTCTCTCTCTCTCTCTCTCTCTCTCTCTCTCTCTCTCTCTCTCTCTCTCTCTCTCTCTCTCTCTCTCTCTCTCTCTCTCTCTCTCTCTCTCTCTCTCTCTCTGTGTGTGTGTGTGTGTGTGTGTGTGCGCGTGATATATAAATAACTAAAGAATAATTGAGCTGTAGAAGGATATCCTTTGTAAACTAAATGGACATTGGACAGACCTTTAAGCGATGCAGCACCCTCCATGCAAGACCGTAAATATTTTGAGACTTCAGGAAGTGCAGCTTTATCAACTTCCAAAAGAAGCTCATCGTGTATCTGGCACAAGAACGACGAGAAATACACTTTCAAAATTATTGACCCGTTTGCACCCCAATCTCTCAACAAAAACCTTTGCAAACCTGGAGGAGTAAGCGAAATTTTCCTTTCAAGGAGCACAAAGAAGCATCTCGATCCTGGCTAGAACATGAAGTGTCTGTTTCTAAGCTTTCTACGGAGGACAATTTGTTCATCGCGATTTTTATGAGATCAGCTGCTGAACCCTGCATCAACGAGACCATGAAAATTTACCATGCTACGTATAATGCGTCTCCGTTTCTGTAGTCCTACAAATGTAAGAAGGTATCCAAGATAATCATCTAATTTTCTGTAAGAACGTAAGCCCTTATTGCGGAGATGCTCACTGAAGGAGACAACTGTCCATGCAAAACAGTGCTAAAAAAAACATCAATGACCTGACAGATTGAATTTACTGCTTGTCTTTCTGCTTTGGCTCGCTCCGTTAGACTCCCACACTTTATTTTATCCAGGTAGCGTCTCCTGCCCGCAAGGGTACTAACATACCTGACAAAATTTCCAACCATGTTATACCTGGCATTTCCAAATATTGAATGTCATCAAGCCTGGACAACCCACATACCCCTGTTCTCGACAACGGGCTACTGCCTCTTTAAGCCACCTCGCTACTTCAGGAAAAGCAGACTTAAATCTTTTATATTTCTCTGTTGCTTCAGGTACGCTGCATTCAAGCTGATCTGCGAGAGCACTTACGCCCATACCATATAATATTCCATAAACAAGCCTCTTCGTAACGTCTCTTTGTTTCGCTGTGATATCTTCCTCTGCAATCCCAGTCCATCGTGATGTGATCATCTTAAAAAGATCTCCAGCTGGCTTTCTTAAAAGTTCAATGAGATGAGGATCTTCAGAAAAATGAGCCATTAGCCGCACCTCAATCTGAGAATAATCAGCCGAAAGAAGAGTCCACCCCTCCTACAAAACATTCATTTAACAATGAACGTATTTAAAGAACATAAAAGATTAGCTCACAAAGTGGTTCAGCTACATTTCTTCACCTGAGAAGCCATGAACAGATTACGTGCATTAATCGTGCATTCTTCAGCAGGCTGCTCTTCTGAAGAGCCCTCAGAATGCTGCATGATGGTGAATTTGATGGAGTGTTCAACACACTGCACATTAAACATTGAAGGTCACGGGACTCGCTAAACTGATAATAGTGAACACATCTTTTTATTGACAAAAATAAGGAGAGTGATAAAATCGTATAAAAATGTGTGCGTGCGCGCCTGTGCGCGGTGCATGCATGCTTACTGATGGACCATAATTATCGCTGAACAAACTACTGAGCCAATAGATATACCATTAGCTACTACTGTCTGATATTTATCTTTATATTTGCATTAAACCATGTGCAAAAATGGTGCAGAATCTGCATTTGATCTACAATTGAAGCAAAACGCAAACTCAAACCTATGTCTATTTAGAACTCATGTCGGCAATATTGGCACTTTGGAAAATGCATACGAAAAACTCATGTTAACACAATCGAAGGTAGATGTGATAGATTTGCAATTTTAAGGAACCAGTGACACCTGCAGATTCGGCTCCTCCATAGAAAGTCTGCCAGTTGCAGTGGAAGTTTGTAACCAACGACCCTGCACTCTATATACAATGGACTTCATGGAACCAGATTGACCCTCTGTGGTGATAATGGGCCTTGCTTTGAAAAGAATGGAACCAAGGGTACTATGAAGAACCTTGGAGAGGGTCCGATGCTCCTTAATTACTTCAACAATCGGATGTTGACCCCTTCAGAATGACGTGTAAATTGCAAATAACATTTAACTTATAATTTAGATTCTCCGAGTTGGAAAGCCCCACCATCTTACAGAGAAACACTTACTTGAGTGCATCAAGGGCATGTTTGTCAGTACTAGGATGCTGCTTCTTTGTATTACAACCAACAGGAACAGGTAACTTTAAATGTGTGTACAGCACACTGGCAACCTCAGCAGGTACAGAGAGAGAAAAAAGCACTCCAGCCAATTCATGGGCTCTGCCTTCAAGCTCTTTAATCTTCAACTCTAGCTGTCTTCGGGCTCGTTTGCATTCTTCTATATCAACTGTAATACCAAAAACTTCCAATTCTGCAAGTAATGGAACCTACACAAATGCAGGAATACGAGGGATTTCGCACAAAGCAGTTGTGTAAATTCATAGTGCTCTATGACAATGTGCATTAGAAGAAACTGAAGATGAATCAGAGAAAATCCTACCAGTGGCATTTCTTGCTGTAAAAGAGGCTGATTCAGACCCTCAGCCATTATCAGCTTCCAGATAACTGTGTGAAGAGCACGAATTTGAGCAACTCGCCTGCAGCAACCATTATGAGCAACCCTACCCATCTGATTCACCCATCTCCCTTCTCTACTTGCTTTTGCTGCTATACTTCCTGGAAGTCTCTTCTTGACCTCCTAAATAAGATTAAATCTGATTTAATCATTTTTCAAAGTACCACTCAATCAGGCACCAAAATTATTAAGTCAAAGATAGATACCTCTTCCAGACTGAAGTTCTGTACACTCTCTTCATCTGGCCACAGCACCCAGGCTGCAATTTGCAAGTCAATAAGTCCACTTTTGATGCTAACGCTAGGCAGATGAAGACTTTTGTCATCTAGAGATGAAAGAACATGCTTTTTAGCATTTATTTGGCCAAATTGCCTTGACAAACCACAAGAGAATGTAGGTTGTTTCAGTGCCAGAACTTGATTTTTCCAGTTCCATGTTATCTTTTGAACTCCATCCATGCATAGAACCTCAGCCAGTCTAGCCCACCTCTCTTTGACCATTGTCATCACTTCTTGCTTAGGGTTCTCCATGATGTTTGCATCCCAGAGGCTGATATAATATACTGGAGAACCAACCCAACATATTGCTAAACCTTTGATATCAAATATGGGATAGCCAGTCTCTCTTCCAGTAACACTGAAGTGCAAATCAAAGAAAAACTGTTCATTCTTCTTCCACAGGGGATAAATTTCTTCGAACCTACCAGCTAAGCTATCAACATAAACAGGTCCCATGTTTGAATCACCATTCTCACTCATACCATTTTGATTGATCAACCCAGAACAAGGGACTCCATTCAGAGATTCATATCCCACATCATCACTGTGAGAAGGAAGCTTACATGCTTCATCTGGCTTAGGTAGGGCATTAACATGAACTTTATGGAGTCCTGCAGGTTCAACTCCAGCCGTATATCCATCATCAATAGTTGAGCAGTTCTTTTCCTCTTCAGTTCCTTCCGGTTCGTTTTTAGTCAAGGAAGCACTATCAGCCAGAGGCTTGGATAAGGCAGCTGGAACATCAACACCAAGTGCACAAAGTGCTGAGAATGCTGCAACTCTAGCTGCTTCTGCTCGCTCGATAACTAGCTTCCTTGCTCCATTTTGTATCTTCTTTACCATGCCCATTTGTATTCGATGATGCATGCTAGATTTTGAACCATCTGTTGGATAGGAAGCAAACATTAACTATTGATAAACAAAAGTTAATAGACCATGGAATATCAGAAAACCTTGAGATATCCAGGAAGAAGTATCAAACAGGGCCTTCAACAACTCTGGTATAGAAGCCTGAGCGACAGCTTGTGGAGTTCGGAGCCCTGCTTTGTACAGTGCTCTAGCTCTTGAGGCCTGTTTAAATAAGTGTTATTAACAGGCAGGTGTACTAGCATTGATATGGCAGGAAGCATCGCCATCGACACTAAAAGGATGAGTACCTTTACATATGGTATCTCTGCAAGCTCCACAATTTCTGCTCTTACTCCAAAGCAAACTCGACTCTGGAACTTAGAAACCAAACCCTCAAGATCATGCCAACCAAGCCTCTCACAGAAAGCAGATACCATGGAAGCAAATCTTCCAGAAATTTCCTGAAGAGCTTGCACCATCCCTCGAGCTACTTTAAATGATTCACATACTTCCATTAAGGGTGTTTCCTGCATGAACTTTCATATCAGTAAAAGCAACATCCGACTAAAGACTCATGGAATCAAATTGCTCCAGAACTGATTGACCCAAACATATACAACTGTATCTTCAGATTTAAGTTACCTGTATTAGTTTAGCAAGAACTAATGACACATAGAAGCGTTTGCAGACTCGTAAAGTGTGCTCTATCGGAGGACTTGTTGGACTATTTCTTCCACTTTTACGAATTGAGATGGATGACATAGTATGCTTTCTTCTGGGACTCTTTCCTGTTGAGTGATTAGAGCTCTCAATAATAAGAGCCCCATGTGCCATGCGCATCAGAAAAGGTTCCATCACACCAACTCTATTTCCAACTGCCTAAGGGACAAAGAAAAGTGTTATGCCTCAGAATCACCATTGCAGTTTCTAGCCTGGTAAACTTGCAAGCATAATCAGAACAAGAATCATAAGGAAACAGGAAATTACTCACTTGATCAATAGCAGAAAGCTCCACAAACCTTTTGTAATAAAGACCCCAGTCAGGTTCAAGCTCGACGTAGATGGGCGTCACTTGATAAACAAGGTGCAGATCTGATGCAAGCACAAATCCCTCTCGAGCTTTGGCAAGATCTTCAAAGACTATCTACATAAAATTCATGCAGATTAGCTTTAATGGAATCTTGATCCAAACTTCAGGAATTTACCGAAGGGGGGGGGGGGGGGGGAGAGAGAGAGAGAGAGAGAGAGAGAGAGAGAGAGAGAGAGAGAGAGGGGAAAAAGAATAAAAGAAAGTTTTGAAGGCAATTCTCCAATGTTGCAAACCAGCACGCTGCACGCTATAAGGATTCAGCACATACACTACAAAGGATGATGTGATCACAATTAGAAGACGTAATTCATTGAAAAAATTAGTTCAGAAAATAAATCAAATAGGTAACACGACTCCTAAAATAAGCAAGTTATAACAGATCCACTGTCAGTTAACAATAGCTAGACATAATACTTCCTAGTTTAGATTGTTTCATCATTCCTATTTTACATGTTTAGCAACAGCTAGAATAATATCTTCTACTTTACATACGAGGCATTGGCCATGACATAATATTTCGCGTTTTAGATAAGTACTAGTGACTAAAATCATCTTTTCTATCTTAGATAGTTGGACAAGTGGATTGCGTCTGAGAAGGCCTGTGTAGGGCAGCTTGGCCAGACACACAAAAGAGCTTGCAGTCCTCTGGCTGACAGTCTGCTGCATCAACTCCATGGCCCCTGGGTTCATCTCAATTGCCTTCAGGTGTCACCAAAGGCAGGCTCTCATCCTTAAATCAAAGTTTCATCAGGCTTTGAAGAATAGGGTTGTGCATGGTTGTCTGTTCAGGTCTAGCTAGTGAATATAATCTGCCACAGTCAATTGTGGTCTGGTTTTGTTAGGAATTTAGGTTTAAGACTTCAAAAAATTCTAATTTGTATAATTTTAGGTTTGATTACATCAATCATTGTATATATTATTCATGGACATTTTGATAAGATTAGTTCGTAGACAAAAAGTCAAACCAGGTCAAATCTGGTCAAAGACTAGGTCAAAAATGGTCATTTTGTACATGAGAAGCTAATCACATATTCTTGAAGTACTCAAAGAGATCTAACCATATACAACATTTTCCCATCTAAGAAAATTTCACCCTTCAAAAGTCAAACCCTAATATATTGGTCAACCTTCTAAAAAAGTCAATAGCTGGAATTATAATCCAAGGGCTGTGATTAAGACCTCATAAAAAGCAAGATCCAAGGGTTCTTTTAGACATGCACCTGAAAAATCATCCACATCATCATAATTTGACACCTCATCACTTGCGAAATTAGAGGAAAGCAGCCATGCATGAAACCTTGACTCTGTTAGTGAGCTTTATTAGAAAAGCCGTCACCCTCGAAACTCATATAAAGACATACCTAGCCTCGCATAATTCATCTTCTCTTAGGAGTGCTTGCTCTCACATACTCTTTGTGCGTGTGAAGTACTTCTCTTGCTCTTGGAGGATTTCTTGGAGGAGATTCTTGGAGATGCCTGGAGGACAAGGAAGAGTTGCTACCATAGGAGGTCCACCGGGGTGGTATATGTTTATACACTATTGGAGGTCTCACATACTCTTGTGAGAGGTTGCTTTGGGCATTCTCGTCTATTGGGGAGCAATGTCCTATTGAAGGGTTTAACCCTGAATTCCAGCAAACCCTAATTCAAAAATGGTCAAAATGTCAAAAATTATTGTTGCATATCCTTCTAGTGCTCATCAAGAGCTATCTAATAAAATTTAACAAATTTGAAAAAGCAGTAGAACTTTTGAGGCTTTTTTGAACAAATTTGTCCTACAGCAGCATAGAGGCTCATAAAGTTTATAAAAGAGACATTGAGGCACATATTCAAATCCTGAAATCAACATTCACCACTCCTCCAATTCTAGTTCACCTTGATTCTACCAAGCCTTTTAAGCTAGAGACAGATGCATCAGACTTTGCCTCGGGGGCCTACACAAACTAAATTTTTCATGCCATCACCACAACCTTCACTATCTTCCATTATTACTCAAACCTATTGAAGAGGACCGATTCAAAAATTTGGACAGTCTTCTAGAACTCGAGTAAAGAGAGATTGCACCAGTTTTCAAGAAGATTCCAAGGTGTTACTTGCAAATTTTGCAAGAAAGTGGCATCCACACATTCAAAGGAAAGACGAGAATTCTGACAGATCAGATCAGGCAAATTATGCAAAAGTTTTTGAGATTCATAACATTTTAGCCTTTACTTCAGTTGAGAATGAACTTGCTAATGTTCAAGATACATTATCTAATCCTATGTAGAAGAAAGCAATGCAAGAGGACATTGGTTCTATTCATAGAATCAAAAATGGAAACATTGTGAGTTACCTAAGAGAAAGAAAACTATTGGTGTTAAGTAGATATTCAAGATCAAAAGAAAAGTTGATGGTACTATTTACATTAAAAGGCAACGTTCAAAGGTTATGTACATAAGACTATGATGAAACTTTTGCTCTTACTTTGAGAATGATCATGGTCAAGATTGTACTTTTTTTGGTTGCATTCTTTGGTAGAAAAGTATATTTGCTTAAATTTATTTGCCAAAAATCCAGCAACCCTTATTTTGAGACTTAGTCAAAATTTTTGGCCATAGATAATCAAAAACTTTTGAGAGCTTTCTAATGAAATATAGCACTTCACCATCCGGCGTCAAAAAAGTCAACCAAAAATTCAAAATCCTAATTTTTGCTTTTTGTATGATTTTCATCCCTAAAACCAATGGCTCATATTTAATCGCCACAAGGCAGGTCAATTAAAAGGTAAAGCATGGACAATCAGCTAAACCACAAAAAGCAAAATCAGTGAAAAAGACACATGTGCATGCTTTTAGAAAAATATATGCATCATTTTTCACAAGTTATTTCGCCCAAGCTTCTATGCTATGTAAAGAGCATGTTAATGCCCACTTAAAGCATCAATCTTATCTATTTTTCAAGCTACAAGCTCTAGGTTTAAGAGCTAGGAGGAGTCTTGAAGGTGTATCTGCAAACTTTGGAGGAGTTTTTTGTAGTTACCCTTGCATCTTCTTCACACTTCTTAGTGTGCATGTTGATTTTGGAGACTTGTGGCATCCAATTTATGGTTTCTTCACGTGTTCTTGTCGTACTAGGTCCTTATCTATTATTTCATTGTGAAAAGCAACCAATGCTTCATCTCCACATCAAAGAAGACCAAATTTCAGAATTAGGGTTTGCTGTAATAGTTGTTTAGAATAGTTCTTTTCCTTCTTTTTGCAATATTCACTCACATAATACCTTTTAGACACTCTCACTATTTTTTGTACCAAGAATCTTTAGATTCAGCATAATTTCAGATTTCGCATCATAAATACATTGTATATTGATATTTTGCATTTATTTAGTATGTGTAGTAGCATTATTGCACTTTTATAATTGTCTTCTTCACCTCTCTATTGTCATTTATCTCTCTTGATAAGTCAAGTTGTGTTATGTGCTAAGGTCAAGTGTTGGAAAGATCTTGGAAGAACATGTAATTATTGTTATGGCCTACCACACTAACATTTGGGCCTATCAGCACATAGTTGACATACACCTTTGAAACTCAAGATGAGTGACTATAGAGATAGATTGGAACAAGAAGACAAGCTTGATGGAATGTCTAACTATCCAATGTGGAAATTTATGATGATGAATTTGCTAATTTCCGAAGACTTGTGAAACATTGTCAATAGCAAGTACCCCAAGCCAAGACAAATAAATGATGTTTCTTTTTCATCCAAAAAGGCTGCTACTCCAATTTTTGCCCAGCGGACTGAAGAGGAAGACGAGGAGATTATACCTTCATCTAGAGACAAAGGGAGACAGATGCAGATTTAACGTACTGAAGAGCACTACAAATGGGATTCTAGAGATGCACAAGCACTCTCATTAATTGCTATCGGAGCCAAAAGGCATATCATTCCTCAAATCAAATCATTCAGGACCTCTCGTTAGGCTTGGTTGGAGTTAGAGAATCTCTATTAGAGCACAAACCCTTCTAGGAAAGCTCATCTTAGGAGATAGTTAATCAACACAAGGATGAAAGTTGGTGACTCACTTCAGTCATATACTCACATAGTACCTCCTAGACACTCTCTCACTATTTTTTGTACCTAGAAGCTGTTGAATTCAGCCTAGTTTCAGATTTTGTATCAATACACATTGTGTATTGACATTTTGCATTTACTTCGTGTGTATAGCATCATTAAGTTATTGCAGTCTTATATTTGTCTTCTTCGTCTCTCTATTGTCATTTATCTCTCTTGATCAAGTCAAGGTGTGTTAAGTGCTAAAGACAAGTGTTGGAAAGATCCTTGAATAACATGTGATATTGTTGGGGTCTACCATACTTCCAACATCAACAAACAAAAGATTTTGAAGAAAACGGTAAAGCTTGTTTGCAAGCTAATCAAAACTCTTTATGGTTTGAAGAAAGCATCAAAAGCTTGACATGAGAAGATTCATTTATATCTTATTTCCATTGGTTTTAAAAACAAAAAAAGTGTCCCCTACTCTTTATGTTAAGTCAGAGGCCCATTTTTTTATTATTATCATCATTTATGTTGATGTTATGAGCATGACAGGTCATATCTACAGTCTTATAAGTCAAAACATAAAAAAGTATTTGATGCTAATGACCTTGGTTCTTGACATTATTAGCTAATCATGGAATTCATACTCAAAGATAATTACATTGAGAAACTTCTAGAAAGATTTGAAAGGCAAAATTATAAGCCTATGCAAACACCTATGGATGTTCATGTGTTCTTTTGATGCTACTATATAGAGTCGCGAAGTTGGTTGCTTGATTTATTTTTGTAATGCATGTGCCAATATTTGAAAAGAACAATGAATTACGCTATGGTTTTTCTAACCTTCTATACTTCAAAGATTTGCGAATTCTCATTGGGCCGGTGATAGAGACTCAAGAAGGTCTACAAGTGGCTATTGTTTCTTTGTTGGAGAATGCCTAAGTCTAAGAAACAACCTACAATGGTTACATCTTCAGGTGATGCAAAGTATAAGACTTCCTTTGCAGCTGCACTTCAAGCTATATGGTGCAGAAAATTTTAAGTTATCTTGATATTTATATTCATCTTCCTATGCAAAAATATATATTCAAGTAGTCAAAATGCTATTGTTATTGCTAAGAATCCTATTCATCATGCAAGGACAAAGCATATTGAAGTACATTATCATTATATTTGTGAGCAAGTAGCACATTGAACTTATTTATGTTCTTACAAGTGAGAATATGACAAATGTTTTTACTAAGTCATTATCTAGAAACACACATCAGAAGTTATGCAAATTATTAAATATTACCACATTATGACATTGAGGGGAAGATTGCTGGAAAAACAATGTCTTATTGAGGGGTTAAACTTTAAATTCCGATTTCCAAGAAACCCTAATTTCAAAAATTCTCAAAATGATCAAAATTTATTATTGCATATTCTATTGTACTCATCAAGAGCTATCCAATGATATATAGCATCTGACCATTTGATACTGAAAAACCATTCAAAATGTAAACCCTAGTTTTCTAATTTTGTGCTTTTCAAAAGCTATATACATCAATTGATAGAGCATCTTATCTAGATCAAGGAAAACTATATAGTTATCAGAAAATCAGATGATTTAACCCATAGAAGCACATTTGCAAGTTTTTAATAATAAAAGCAAAATTTAACAAATTTTCTTTTGGAAAAGCGATAGAGTTTTCAAACTTTTTTGTACAATTTTGGACTAAAGCAGCATAGAAAGCTCATAAAGTCTTTAAAGATACCTTGAGCGGCACACATAGCATCATACAATCACTCTCTAGTGATCAACAGATGGAGGTGCTTCCCTAAGAGGCCTTCAAGCTGATTTTCGGTCAATTTGCTGCTGCCCTCTTCTTCTTTACTCACTCCCAAGAGTATGTGCACACTGACTTTTATGAGTGACTGCAATTTTCAGTTATTCTTCAAAGCTGGCTGCTATAGCAAGTTTTCCTACCTACTACCTCAAGAAGAGAGGCATCTCTAGCTGCTTATATCAGAGAAGGCATCCTAAATTCTATTAGGGTTGCAGAATTTCACCCTAATTACAGCACATGGGCTGATTTTCTTAAAGCAGTCTATTTTATCTTCTAATTTCAGCACACTTTTACTTTCACCAACTCTTACGCACACTTCTCTCCAATTTATGTACCTAGATCCATTCTATATTCAGTCTTTTATTCAAAATTTGTATATTACACACGTATAGTTATTATTTCATCAAGTAGTTTATTTAGAGTAGCATTTAGCTACTTGTTTCACTTCTCTTGTCTCTTGTCTATGTTTATAATCATTCACCTATTTTGTTTGGTTCAAGTTGTGTGTGTGCTCAAGGTTGTGAGTATTATTATTGGGCCTACTACACTTCCAACATCATCATGCTTAAGCTTCTTCATGCCTTATCCCTTACCCTTCACAAGTTCTCTTTGGTATTCATGGGTTGTGAGAATTCCTTGTGTTATTTTTGTAGTTAGATTTGAAGCATATCATCATTTAGTACATGTATTATCATGAATTGGAGCATATTATATTCGACCATACTTTGTGTTTTGTGTGATTTGTACTTTTTATGTGTGTACTATTATTTCTCTATCTAGGCTAGCAGGTTTGTAGAGGTTCTAATTAGTTGTGCCTCATGCACTATTGCCAGTGTTGTTAATTACTTGCAGAAACATAGACATATGTATAATCAATCAGCATCAACACAAGCTCTCAAAGACAACCTAAGAACTATCCTTCACTAGCGTTTCAACAAAGATCCATCGGTGCAAGCTGACTGAAAAGTGAAGTTACAGCATTCAAGTTATGTCAATAGAGGTCTTGCTCTTAGTAACAAGGGAATGTGATTTATGCTCCAGAGGAAGTGTTTCAATATTGGGAACAAGAACTTGATATGGCATTTCCAAGAGATGCAATACAAAAGGTCTTCTATTCCAAACAACGACTTCACGAAGTCCTTCCAAAGAAAAGCTGAAATGAGGCCCAAGAGTGCTATTATAGGACTCTTGCCCAATTATCCTAGTTCACATTAGGTAGGTACATGCTCATAAATGACTACACGCACACATCACAATGTCTAATGAGGCTTACCGCTTGAGACTTAACACACCTGCACACCCATATTGTGTGGGTGTAGTGGGTGTAGTGGTATGGGACACCAGCCCTTGTGGTGACGACCACCCACTTAATTGTAGGGTGCTAGACTTGGGGGTAAGCCGATTTGGCTCTATAGTTGAGAAGTGAGTCTAATGTCCACCATTCTATGTTTGTGCATATGGCTTGTGATTCGGCTTTGCGAGCATGGCTTGTCTTTTGTCATGTCAGCAGGGAGAATCCTGGCAAGGTGCTAACACATGTTATCCCACCAAGCTTCGAGGCATCTAGAGCACTATATGAGAACAACAAAAGCTTTTGGTATAGTCTAAGTGCCGACACGGCTCTCACGGCGTGGCCTTGATATTCATCACCTATCTCAACTCTCCGATACAAGGGTCATACATTCGTGCCCATACATTCTCACATGAAAGCTGAATAACTCAATCAAAAAGAATATATGGCATATATATATTTTAATAATAATATATATGAAGCAAACATGGGTTAGTCCATCAAAACCTCTCCCATCCATCATCCAGCATATAACGTCTCCAAGAGCACTTCATGTAGATATCAAAGAGCAAATTCATTAAAAGACCTAGATACTTGGATGTGTTACTAGTTTATGCTATGAGCCCCTCTTCCTCCTCAAAAATGAAGAGTATTAATCAAAAGAATCTGCAATTGGCTATTTTTTCTAGTACTCGGGTTTCACAATTAGGGCTTCTATAAATTATCCTTGGGGGGCTGCTTCTACATTTGTTTGTGTTACTTTGTTTCTCATTTTGCATTTCAAGCGTTCTTACATCACTTTAAGAGTTTTTCTTAAGCATATTAAAGACAATTTCCTCCCAACTTTCAAACGCATTAAGATTTATTTTCTTCATTGTTTTATTTAACAAAAAAAGGCACACAAAGCAATGCTTTGCAAACAAAATTGCATGGTTATGATGTAGTTCTGAAGTTGCAAACCCTTAGGAATACAATTCACAACAACTATGAGCATTGTATAATGACCCATGGACCACTAATCTTTTGGTTTGACTTGTTTTGCTCACATAATTAAGTTCTATATGTATGAAATCTGGTTACATAATAAATGTTATATTATTTTGCAACTTAAAACTGTATGCTTACTTGGCCAAGATCTCCAATCATTTCCAAGTCATAAGTGAATTAAGAATTTTGATTCCACTAGTTCCTATCTATACCTTTTTGACTCTATACTTGGAGTTGACCTCCATGTAGTGCAAGATTCAACAAAATCTCTGAATGGATGCACAAAAGCTTACCAAATATGGGGTACTTAACGATGAAGTTGTAGAAGAATACCACACAAGCATGAGCCTCACATCAATCAGCACAGCTCATAGAATCACATCACAATACATTGGTCATTTTAGACTTTGGTCAATATCTTAAAAATCAAAATGTCACATAGATGCTTCAACACCACAAAAGATTTTATTACGATGAGGGAATGATGATATTGTAAGTGAAAATTGACTTCTAAAGGGAATAACGGTGCTTCCTAGATTCAAACGGCAATGGAAGTTTACATCAAACATCGAAGCCTTTGAAAATTGAGCTACAAAAGTTATGCTTTATTTATCCACCCTTCATTTTCAAACAAGCAACAATGAGCCACATTCAATGCCTTCCTTTGAACCCTATCATTCCGAACAAGAAACAGATTATTGTGATATTGTTTTAGAGAAAGAGCAAGCTATCGTACTGATGTGAATACGAGGAAAGCATGGACAAAGCAAAAATCTTTACCGATGAGCAAGCTATGATACTGATATGGATACGAGGACAGCAAACATGGTACAAAGAAAAAAATATTTACCAATGACTCTT
>CM035439.1:3850115-3885115 GCA_020310875.1 Ceratopteris richardii | reverse complement strand
TCATCCTTACTGTACTGTTTGAGTTAGAAAAGGGATGGTATATGCCAGATTTAGCCTTGTCAGATTGATCATCCTGTAAAGGAGTGTGCTTCTGTAAATTATTGCATTGTTCATCTGTAAGGATCTTTTCTGATTCATTTTTAAGCTGGCCTGGAAAGGGATCTTCACTCTTCTTTTTAGGTAGCTCGCTTACTGGCATGGAACTAGCTGAAAATTCTGAATTGGGATTTCCAACTGGCAGAAATGATTTATCTTCAGAAACTACGACATTCTGAACATCATTTGCTTTATTTGGAGAAAAACTAAAATCAAACTTTCGAACAGGCAAAGGGGATATTTCTGTTTTCAAATCCTTGATCCCGTCTTGAGCACAACCATTCTCAGTCAAATGTATAGATGTGCCAGGCAGAGGAGTTTTCTGAGATTCCAAATCAGATTCTTTTGAATGCACAGTTCCATCATGATGGTTCTGTAGGTTCCTTTTATCTGTTTGTAATTTACTCCTGTGTGACTCTTGGACTGAGTTGGAGCATGTCAAATGAGAAATGCTTGTTGTGACTAGAAAATTTCTTTCTCCAGTTTTCCGATTGATGACTGGAAGCTTTGAAAGACCATCAGCCTTATTTGGAAGGAGCCCCTCAACCATGGAAATAGCCTCATCCCAAAAATCATCACCAGGAGAGAACACTGAGGTTCCACCATTCCAATAGGGAGTCCGTTTACGCCTGTTAGCACTCTTTGAGCGAGGTGTGCTGTCAATTTTTCTCTTCTTGCCGCTCACAGAAGTGCAATCTTGTCTCTTACTAACTGTAGGAGACTCAAAAGTAAGTTCCGAAGATGTTGAAGGCTTCTTCGCAAACTCGAGTCTCTTAATTGGATCAGAAGCTTCACTCTCATTGTATGCCCCTACTGGAATTTTAGATACATCCTCAAGCTTTGTGCATATGGCTACATCCCCACTCCCCCTCTGTGTTGCTACACCCTCCACCTTCATGCATGCTGCCCCATCTCTAAGATCATCTGTCAGAGATTTTCTGCCATGCACAGCTATTTCAGATTGCCGTGGAGTAAAAATACAATGAGACTTTTCGTTTACAACAGTCTGTGTGCCAGTAACTACGTTATTTGTGTCGTATGATTTCTTCACAATTTCTCCTTTCACAGTAGAAGCTTGTGCTTCCGCAGCGACTTTGCTGGAAAATGTTGTAGTTGAGGCAATGCCACTGCGCTCAGAAAAGATGGCATTGATCTACATTTTCAGAGAATTTCTTTTAAGTTCTGAATGTACATCAAAATTTTACATAGTAGTAGTACCTGAAGCACATCGAAAGAAAATTGTTTGCAAACTCATTTAACTCATTCTTCCGATTCACCCCTGCAGTTTCAGTCACTTCATCATGTTCGCTTCCCTTGCCTTCGCAGTAAGTGATTGATGATTGCAAGTTTTCATCGGCAAGTTCAGCCAATTTATTCTCATATTTGGGTTCCTCAGGTTTATTGTCTGTGTCTTTGTTGCCTCCTTCCATATTGATTGATGGTTGCAAATTTTCATTGGGAATACTCGAACATATACTTTCATTGCCTTTAAGTTTTGGGGAATGCAACAGAGAGGATTCATAAGAACAATGCTGAAGAAGAAATGGAGTTTTCCGCTTTGGTTCCTCATTCCGAGATGACTGAACAGGAGTTCCACCCTCATAAACTTGGATTTTCTTATCTCCTGAGATACATATATCAAGAGCTTGAAGCTTTTTCTCTGGAGAATCACCATTGACAGCAACAAGGTAGCCATCTAAATTATTCTTCTTCTTTGGTGATGGTTGCAATTTATCAAAGCTTTGAGATGGTAACGGATTGCTGCTGGAACAGAATCTCTTCTTTACAGGGAAGAACTGCAAGAATAAAACTGTTTAAAATTTTTGGAATCTGAAAACAAGATTGTTAATTTACAATTGGTTGTGCCTTTAATAAATATGCAATGGCAGTGGCAGAGCTCAAGTTCAGGGGAGAAAGTATACTGCTCATGATACCTTTTTTCAACCTAATTAACCACAGATCCAGTATCAGACGGATTTTTTCTCTTAAAATTGTTATGTCCAGAGGCCACTCCATAATACAAGATAAAAGATGATACAAAATTACTAATTAATCAAAGTGTGCCAAAAATTACCCAAAATAAAAACACAATAGGATAGAAACAGCACAAGTTTTTTCTTTTGAATCCTACCGCTCTGGTAGAAGTTAACTTCAAACCTTGGCCCCTGACAGTAATGATTGCCAGTGTCTAGGGCATGTCAAAATGTATGTGATTTTGTTGAGAAATTCCATGTACTAACCTTCATTAAAAGGTATTTCAGCAGTTTCAAGGTTAGCAAATTTAGGGTTTTATTATAGAAATCAGATTAAGGTTTGGAACTTAAAATTAATAACATTAAGATTTTAAAAAACAAAAATAAAAATTACCTAAATGCATTCAAATCTGCTTTTAATCTAACCAAAGCAAAAGCATTCATACATAAAAGGATGAATCCAACCAAACCCCAAATTCACCCCAAGAAGAAATTAAAGTTATAAGCTCGTGGTAGTCAACCACAAGATAGGAAAAAAAATAATAATGACCTTCATAGGCCCTAAATTATGACAACCTGATCCAAGACTTTAAGAGGCTCAAGAAACCGATGGGAAAACTTGCTCAACACATTTCAGCTTTAAAGGTTTCCACTCAGCTTTGTAGTCTTCTAAGCTTCAAGTGGTTGCTCCCCTATTATTCATTATAGTGTCTAGATTGTTTTTGCGGTCTACATGAACCAGGCTCTTCTTCAACTTCAGCTTAGTAGTTATTGACTTCATGCTCCAATTCACACTTCATAGAGCTACTGAAATCAGCATATTTTCATTGGTTTATTCATTTGATTAGGTTGTTCAACAATCTCTGTCTTGTATTGTGTCCTCTCTTATGCTCTTTCTAAAATGTCGAACAAACAAAATCTAATATTTGGTATGAGTACAGATGTAGACACGAGATTCAGAAGATCTTGAGTGATGAAGCAAATACATCATATCTCAGCCATGCCTTCAACAGCAGAAGCTGGGACAAAGCTAGGCATACTGTTTGAGGCTAGATCTTCGCAATATAAGCTTTCATTGATGATTCAGTCTATCAACTTCAAATACAAGGCGATTAAATAATCTCAACGCATATGGATCCTTTCAAGGGCATATAACTCAATTAGCTTTTGCTAATGCTCTATTAAGAGATGACAATGCCATGCAATGCTCTGGATCAAGAAATTTAGGTGTTGAACAATATAGAACCAAAACCAAGAAAAACAAAAACAAAAAACCTTTCAAACACTAAAGTAAAACAAATCGTGACAAGAAAGAATGTTTCAAAGTACATGAATATAAGGTATGTGGAAATTGTAATCATTAAACAAACCTAAGTCAAAAACATATGATATTACAACAGAAATTGCCCAAATCTTGGCAACTATGCATTCTATGTCAGTTCATTTATCAATTCAAGCAAGCATTCTTAAATTTAAATTGTTTCAATTGTATAGGTGTGTGAGAATTGTTACTTTATGAGACAATCAATCATGATCTATCATGAATTTCCTCATGAATAATGATTCATGCAAGTACAATAAGATCTTTAATTCGATTTCAATTAATCTATAGATTCAATATGTTTTGTACTCAGTCTTAGCTTCATCAAATCTTCCTAGTTTGGGTTGGAAACAGGTTTTGCTATAGAATTTCATGTATTAAAAGTATCAAAATAGTTTTAGTGGATAAATTTGAGGTTTTATCATAGAAATCAGCTTACAATTTCTTTAAATTTTGGAGATTTTCATGATAAACAAAAATTAAAATATTCATCCAACTATATATCCCTTCATAAGTTCAAACTTCATACTCAATCCAAACTTAGAAACTCCATATGAGTGTATTTTACCAAAGATCTTCTAGAAACATATAACTGGAGTTAATTGGAGTTAACTCAAGAGAACTAGCACATTCAGTAAGATTATCTATTTTTGAGCTAAAGTAAACTAGGACACAAGGTCAACACGCTAGTAGAGTGGTCTAGTGCACATGGATGGAGTAGATAGTTGCATTCCAATCAAATTAAGAGGATTGTGACATTGGATCGTGAAGTTGGATCAACTCCAACCACCAGTAGATAAACAAAAAACAATGCAATGAGCAATTTGAATAGCACCATGATCTATAGACACGTAGTGCCACAATGAACAAATAGCACACAATAATTCGACAAGAATCACAACAATAGGCTCAACTAGTACAAGATATTTCTACATCAAGTGTTCCAAACACTAGTGGCTAAAAACAAGTACTAATGGAAATATCTCCGAAGAAGTGCTCCAAATGATCATAGGTGCACCACTCCTACCACAATCTCCACACCTAGATTATTCTACATGCAAGTTGTATCACCTACTCCTTATTGCAAGCACTCAATGTTAGTGGTCCTTCTCTCCCCCAATGTGGTTAAAATGATTTAGCAACGAGGGGTAGGCAATGCATTAGCAATAAGTTGGAGTCATGAACCCAAAGTACGATAAAGTTGTATACTATTAGTTTTATTCTTATTTTCTTTCTTTTGGACTTTAGATATTCTTAGTGTATAAATCTGTTCATATATTTAGGTAGTGATGTCTGTGAACAGTCTAGGACCGCCGGGGCGCTT
Source organism: Ceratopteris richardii (assembly GCA_020310875.1). Lineage (NCBI taxonomy): Eukaryota > Viridiplantae > Streptophyta > Polypodiopsida > Polypodiales > Pteridaceae > Ceratopteris > Ceratopteris richardii. Next base: position 3,880,401 of record CM035439.1, on the reverse strand, counting down.
TTTTCCCTCTTTAGGAGATTTTTTTCCCCCAGCTTGTGTATACGCCTATTGCCCTAACGAGCTACTTATCTTTGTACATTCTAGTGGTAATACATTCAGTATTGTGTGTTGTGCTCCAAGCTTCTCCTTCTTCCTTGTGTTGTTCGCGTGCTTCCGCAAACATCTAACTCCAACAATTGGTATCAGAGCAAGTCGCCGCTTCATCTGGGGCATCGTCGACACTCCTCCGGTCACAGTCTCAGAATCGCACAAAATTTGGTGCACATACTCAAGGTGATTAGGAGATCAAAACAACTTCGCTTTATGGTGCCGAAATCGCGATATGAGCTCGTTTCAGCCTCCAAACGCACAATCGCAGCACTTGCGCAGGCTATTTCGTCTTTTTGTGCCAAAGATATATACAGGTTTCGGTTCGCCAGTATAAGCGTCTCAAAGCCTACTACAGTTTTAGTAGAACTCATCAGAGTAGTTCTGATCAACTTTTTTAGATACAGTCATTTTTCTGCATCAGGGTTGGTATTTTGGTCAGTGGCCATGGCTGAAAGCAGTGATGTATTCCATATGTTGGTTGTTGAGGATAAGTTAGACGGTACCAATTACCCATTGTGGGCTTATATGATGCGACATGTATTGATTACAAAAGGACTGTGGAACATTGTGCAGGGTGTTGAAAAACATCCTATTACACCTACAAACATAGTACAAAGGTGAGATTTAAATCGCAGATTTAAATCGGGATTTAAATCGTTTAAATCGTAGAGATTTAAAAAAATGAAAATAAAAATCGAGGTTTTTATTCATCATGAACGATTTTTATTTTATTATGTATTTGGTCATTCATCATGATATCTAAAAGCCTCTCCTAAATCTCATTAACAATAGCAATTACCATAATTGAAGGGATTTCCAACAAAAGAATGCAGAATAGAACAAGATTTAGACAAAACTTTTTCCCCCCTTTTTTTACAGTAAAAAAAAAAAAAACGATTTTTATGAATAAAAATCATTCCTAGAGATTTAAATCGCGATAGAGATTTTTACGATTTTTAAAAAATAAAAATCGTACGATTTTTTTAACTATGCCTGCAAATACAGGTATTAAAGCTGATGCAAATGGCATTGAAGATGCTGATATTCTTTAGATTCCTGTTCGTGCTACGATTTCTGCTGCACCTACTATAGAGCAAATTCGTTGGGATGGCAGAGATGCTTAAGCACATGCATTGATAGCCTTTTCTATCAAACGTGCCATTATTCCTCATATTCGCTCTTGCAGAACAGCTAAAGATGCTTGGGATACATGTGCCACATTGTACCAGGCTAGGAATGAGGCTCGTGTTGCTTACCTTTGAAAGCAATTGGAGAGTGAGCATACGAATGAAGGTGATTCTATGGACAGTTTTCTAACAAAGATCAAAGACTTGAAGGAACAGTTGATTTCTGCAGTTGATTTGTGCCGATGAAGTTATACCAGATAGCTTACTTCTGCAGACCGTTCTAAATGGTCTTTCTGATTCATATCAGAGTTTTTCTTCTACTCTTCGTTTGATGACGAAAGGAAATCCAAATGCCTTGACATTTGGGGAGTTAGTCTCTATGCTGTTGCAGGAAGATCAATCTAGATAGAACATGTCCATTATGCGTGTTGCAGATCAAGCTTTTCTAGCTAGTCAGAAGGGCAAAGGTAAATGGAGTTCATCTACTAGTAAGCAGAAATCTGCAAATGCTACACATTTGAAGGAAGACAAAGATAAGAAGAAATCAGAAAAGCAAAAATTCTTTTGTAAGTACTGTAAAGGAAACCATCATATCATAAAGAACTGTCCAAAACTGGCTGTAAAAGAGGCAAAGAATGGGCGCTTATTTTGTTTGCAGTTTTGACCAATCTTCTCCTGAACAATGTATGTCTTCAGTAGACTCAGATGTTTGGTACTTTGATAATGGGGCAACCAAACATATTACCTCACAACGCATTTCTTCACTTCACTTGAGCCTTCCCCTGCAGGGAATACTGTCACATGCACCAACAACTCCTCTTATCCTGTCATGGGAGTTGGTAAAATCATTTTGACTACTGCCGACGGTAGTTCTTTCCAGTGTTGTTAGCAACGTTTTAGCAACGCCGAAGGCAACGTGTTGCTAACGCGTTAGCAACATAGCAACGTTTTGGCCTAGACGTTGCTAAAACGTTGCGAACATGATTTTTTTTTTTTTGGGTTTTTTTGTTAATATTTTGGTAGTCCAGGCATCCTATAGCTAAGATATGATGAAATCCATGCTTTTAAACATATAAATAAATATACACACATATATATAATGAACTAAAAGTAGATATGCGACATCTAGTATGTACACTACACATGCATACATATATTCATGCATATTACATATGTAGATGTATAAATACATGGTTGCATGCATGCATGTACATACATGGTTGCATGCATGCATGCATACATACATGGTTGCATGCATGCATGCATACATACATACATACATGCTTGCATGCATCCATGCATGCATACATACATACATACATACATACATGCATACATACATACATACATACATACATACATACATACATACATACATACATACATACATACATACATACATACATACATACATACAAGTAGATACATACATACTTGCATATTACATACATACACATGCACATTTGTAATTATATACATACAAACATACCTATATAGTATAGTATAGGATAGACATAGACGTTATGGTATAGATTATTGAGTCAAGATTAGTCCCTACACAATTCAATATTCACGAGTGATGTCTGTGCTTAGTGAGATCAATCATCATAGAAGGCTACCCTTGGCTTTGAAGGGCCAAGGCCATGCATGAAACTTTACTCCAAGCTCTATAATTGCATTAGGAGATCCAGAATATGGGAAATCCAAAATATTTGGCTAGCTCAAGGTGATAAGGCCCATAAAGAAAATCATACATAAATAAATGTCTACACTTTTATAGCTTTTTATGTCTTCCTCATTGTCCATGTTTTTTTATTGCATTTATCATACACTTTGGACAAAATTTTGAATGGTTTCTTATCCCTCCTAAGGAAAATATAGTTTTGGATTGCAAAAAAAATATGCATGCAAAGCAACGCGTTGCGAACGTAGCAACGTTGCGAAGTTGCGGTTGCGAAGTTGCAAACCGTTCGCAACGCGTTGCGATGCAACTATGGTTCTTTCACTTTGTCAAATGCTTTATTTGTGCCAGAGATCAAGAAGAATCTGTTATCAGTTTCAGCTTTAGCCAAGATTGGCTTGGTTGTGAAATTTGTTGATGACAAATGTCTAGTTCATGATTTGTCAAATGGCGACATGATTATTGCTTCTGGCATTTTATGTCGTGGGCTGTATAAGCTCATAGACTATGAAAAATATGTGAATGATTCAGCATGTGCAGTACATGATTCTCAAGCTATGGCTGATGCAAAGCTTTGGCATGCACGCTTTGGTCATCTGAATTTTGCTAGTTTGCTACGCTTACAGAAATCTGAAATGATGTCTTCTTTGCCCAAACTTGGGGCACCCGATAAACATATTTATGAAGGCTGTATTTTGAGCAAAATGCACCGTTCCTCCTTTCCAAAAGATGGTTCAGTTAGAGCTACTCCGAAATTGCAGCTTGTTCACGGTGATTTCTGTGGTCCTATGGAGACACCCTCTTTTGGAAACTATCTTTACTTCGTGACTTACATCGATGATTTTTCCAGGCATGCATGGGTATATCCATTGACGGCAAAGTCCGAAGTGTTTATGTGCTTCAAACAATTTCTCGTTTTGGCTGAAAATATGTCAGCATGTAAAATCAGCACCCTCCGTTCTGATCGAGGGGAGGGGATATATGTCTTCTGACTTTAATGCATTTCTGGCTGAACGTGGGATAAAACATCAGTATACAGTGCCGTATACACCTCAACAGAATGGAGTTGCTAAACGGATGAGCAGGTCACTCATGGAGATGAAGAGGTGTATGGTCAAGAGTTAGGCTTTACCACATAGTTTTTGGCTTAAGGTTGTTATGTGTGCAGCATATGTACTTAGCAGGTGTCCACTAAAGCACTACAGTCTATCACTCCATATGAGGCTTGGCATGGTCGCAAGCCATTTGTTGCTCATCCGTGTGTTTTTGGTTGTCTGGCATATGCATTAGTGCCTCAACAACATCGCAAGAAATCAGATGATAAAGCAATAAAATGTATTTTTGTTGGGTATAGTTCTGAAAGCAAAGGCTATCGTCTATATCATCCACAGACTAAACGCATTTTGGTTAGCCGTGATGTTGTTTTTGTGGAAGATGCTATTCAGCCTTTACTTTCATGTATGAAGGAGACATCTTATAGCTCCAAAGACATGTATGATACTTTGCTTCCTCTTTTTACAGGTGGACAGTCTAGTGCAGGTCCAAATGAGGCAACTTCTCAACCTTTACAAGTTTCATGTGATGATGCAGATCATTCTATTTTTGATGCAAATCATTCTATTTTTGATGCAGATTTACATGATGCACTTGTTGATGAGAGAGCTGATATTGAGGAGGCAAAAACTATGCCAAAATGGCTGGTGCAGACTTTGCGTGACTGCAAATTAGATGCACCTCTGTCATACCATACTCGTTCAAGCTCTCATAGTGCCTCTTTTGCATGAGATTGCTATGCTATGGCTGCCTCTAGTCTTTGTGACAAGACTTAGCCTGTTTCGTTTGATGAGGCACAAAATTCTGAACATTGGATGGATGCAATGCATTCTGAATATTTGCTTCCTGACAAGAAGGCCATTTGCACTAAGTGGGCATACAAGCTGAAGCATAAGCCTGATGGAACAATTGACAGGTATAAGGCTAGGCTTGTTGCAAAGGGTTATGTGAAGGAAAGAGGCATTGATTTTGATGAGACCTTTGCACCTACATGCCGAATGACTACTGTTGGTAGCATCTCTGCACTTGAAGCTAATCATGGTTGGAACTTGGGATGTACATCAGTTGGACATTAAAACTACATTTCTGAATGGTGACTTGCATGAAGAAGTGTATGTTTTTCAGCCCCGTGGCTTTGTGTAGAAAGGGCATGAAAACCAGGTGTGCAAGTTAAAGAAGGCATTATATGGTTTAAAGCAAGCACCACGTGGTTGGTCTGGAAACATACATGCCTATCTGATTGCACATGGTTTTGAGAACAGTCCAATTGAAAGCACCTTATATGTTAAGCGTGCTAATGATGTGCTTCTGATCATTGTTGTGTACGTTGATGACATGCTGCTCATTGGTCCTCATGACAAGCATATTGTTGATTTTAAGGCTGATTTGCATGCCTCATTTGAGATCTCTAATTTGGGGCATTTGCATCATTATTTGGGCATTCAGTTTATGCACGTTGATGGTGGAATGACTTTGTGTCAAACGAAATATATTGACGCATTATTGCAGCGTTCGGGCCTTGAAGATTGTAAGCCTATTGCCACTCTTATGGAGACAGGTTTACGATTGAGTTTTCATAATGCTCGAGATGCATTTGATGTTGTTCTCTATCAGCAGGCTATTGGATGCTTGATTTACTTATGCATTACTCAGCTGTTCAGTTTGCTATCTCACTGATGAGCAGGTTTATGCATTGCCCAAGAGTCAAGCATTGGCAGGCAATTAAGCGCATCTTTCGCTACTTGAGCGGTACTCGGCTACTTGGATTGTTTTATCCCAAGGGGGCATCACTACCGCCAGATTTACATGCTTTTTCGGACTGTGACAGGGCTGGTTGCTATGACACTTATGTGCCCACTAGTGGTTTTTGCTTCATGCTTGGTAGCTCATGCATATCTTGGCGAAGCAAGAAGCAGCCTACTCTGGCCACTTCCAACTTCTAATTGTGAGGCTGAGTATAAGGAAGCTTTCACAGCAATTGTTGAGTGTGTATGGCTCAGACGCCTTATGGCTGATTTGGGTGTTGGTCAATCTTCTTCCACCACCATCTTCACTGACAGTCAGAGTGCATTGGGAGTTGCAAGGAACCCTCTGTTCCATGCTCGTACTAAGCACATTGAGGTGCATTATCATTATGTCGGGGAGAGGTTCTCTGCTGGAGAGATGAGCTTGGCATATGTGCCCATGCAGGAGACCATTGCAAACAGGCTCTGCCTAGGGAGAAGTTTGAAGCTTTCCGCAAAGCTTTGGTCTTACTTCCTTTTGTGGATTGATTCCACATAGCTTGGCACTTCCTTATACATGAGTGTCAGCTCCTTGTTCACCGCATCACTCCTAAGGGGGATTTGTTGATATATTTAGGTAGTGATGTGTGTGAACACTCTAGGACCGCAAGGGCACTTTTTTCCCTCTTTAAGAGGTTTGTTCCCCCCGACTTGTATATATGCCTATTGCCCTAATGGGCTACTTATCTTTGTACATTCTAGTGGTAATACATTCAGTATTGTGTGTTGTGCTCCAAGTTTCTCCTTCTTCCTTGTGATGTTCACGTGCTTCCGAAGAAGTCTAACTCCAACAAAATCCTCTTATAAATGCCTGAATATCATCAAAAACCACACTAAGACAATATATGTTAACATTTACACTATCACAAATAGGTCGTGACATGTCATCACATAATATCATCACATGTGATGATAGATGTTAGAAATTAGAATCATAGATGATTAGATCACATTTAACCATTCAAATGTCATTGTTCAAAATTCAAGAATTTCTTTCATAAGGATTTGCACTTCAATCCTATAAAAGAATATTTATCGCAAGGAATCTATGCATGTTCCATATAAAAAAATACATTAAATCATTGAATTAGGAATTCAATTATAACTCACAATTCAAAATTTTATTGAAACAAAATTTAAATCACTTACGAACTACTGCAAATAAATCATATTTCTCCCACCAAGAAACAAGTTGCAAATGACTAAAAAGTAGAATGACAATGTCTTTGCCAAACCTCCTCCATAGTATTGGAATAATAATAGCTAGTCCTCAAGAGTCAAATATAAAGCGCACATCCCTATCATGAGCATAAAACCTACATATATAGGATGTCCATGCACTATTTTCTTGTATCTAAGGTATGCACAATACCTATTCAACTCATATATACTCCAATATTGGACAGTAATGAAAGTAGTGAAAAGTTTATATGACCTGGATGCTTGTTAGTTGTTTTACTTCAGTCATATGTGAGATGCCACCAAAGAGTTTTTGATAACATTGCAGTCATATAAACTCTATAATGTCATTCAGCTATAGGTTGGTACAAATTCATATTGGACAAGGACTTAATTTGATGTCAAAAAATGTACACACACAATTGGAGGAACTTGGCCTTGTAGCTTTTTAAGCCCATAGTGTTGTACTACTTAAATCACTGAGCATCGATTTTAACTTAATTTAGTTAGTCAAATCTCTAATAGGCAAGAAAATAATATAGTTCTACCTAGAGAGCAAAGTTGTAGTATATGATAGACTACTAGCAAGCATGAGTATCACAATGATCAAATTTTAATTAAAAAACGAGATCTACCATATGAAACCTTAAGAAAATTTTAAAGAAAAAATTGGGAATAAAGATCGCTCAAAACGATTTAAATCGCAAATGCGATTTTTACGATTTTTATATAATAAAAATCGTACGATTTTTTTTACTATGATGACAATGCATATATACTCAAATATGATCCTCATAGGTCAGGCTCCAAGTCAATGTAAGATCCGAATACAACAAGCAATTTTGGCCTCTTTTTGAACAAAATGATCGCCTTCTGACATGTTGTAAAAATATCATGGACCCAAGGGATCTTGTCCACATCCTCAATGTGCAAGCCAATGCTATGCACCGTGCATGAAGTCCACATAATGGTAGGGAATTTCTCCTCTAACATGCATTTTATGGAAACACTATTACTTTCATTGTCCATATGAACTTAACAATGTTCCCACTTCAATCTGCATGATCGCATCTCTAAAATGTCCATCTATACTCACATGTGATGGAAATCCTAGTTGTGGCTGCATCAATGGCACTCAGAAACATAATACCTTTGCAACCGTAAACAAGGATGTTATACACATTTCTTTTCTTTTCTTGATACATGTCCATCCATCACACATAAATGTGTAGCCATATTTTTTTTCGAGTCTCGTTCATTGGCTCCAATTTCTTTTCCACTAAGTCTTTTGTCTATTTAAGCTCACTCCATATGAGCTCCTCATAGATGGGGCCTTCTCACTCAACTCTTAAGTCTGCTAACTAATTTCATGGCCTCTCTCCATGTTAAAGTGCGGACAACATTAAATGAGAGACCACATTTAACAAATAACTTCATTATACCTTGTGTATCCTCTTTCGTTTCTTGCTTTTCTAGGCTAGCATGTAAGGAAGATGCATGCAAGCTACCACATGTAGGATTGTCCTTCCATGGATGATGGTCCGATATGTTGGGATTCCTTCACCTCATCAGACTCCAACTCCACAATTTGGGAGGTTGAATATAAGCCTCCCTCTCCACTACTATGAGAATGGGAGCCTCATAATCATATGAGCTCTGCATACCAAGAGGAGACCTCGACACCCCTTCTTTGCTTCTCTTGCTTCAACCCACTCCAAAATCTGATCTCGAATGGTTGCTAATATTGGTTAAGTGCAAAGCCCAACCCCTAATCCAACAAATCATGCAAGGTGTGTCTTAATCCTATCAACCCTCCCCGTCCCTTTATATCCATATTATTGCATGTCCATCTCTCACTTCCCCCCATGCCAAACTTTCCTTGGCTGATTACAAACTTCGAACAAACTTGTTTGACTCTATTACATACATACATAGCATATAGATGATAGTACATACATACATGTTACAATATTACATACATACTAGTAAGTACATATTATATACATGGATGATAGTACATACATATATACATATTACACACATTCATGCATAGTGCATAGTATAAATTATGAAACATACATACATACATAGTGCATAATATAAATTATAATGCATACATACATACATAGTATATACATACATACATATTACACACATACGTACATAGTACATATTACAAAGATACATAATGCATGCATGTATACATATTGTAGCACTACAAAGGTGCTCAAGTGGAGACGAAGGCTGAAGTGAAGTCTCCTACGATGATATCCTAGGCCTAGGTGTGGTCGCCCAATGATCCAAATATTGACTTTGGGCCTCTTTAATTGGTCTCACACAAAGGGGTGGCCAGAAAACCAAAACACTATCACTAAAAAACTAAGGTCCATGGACCCTAACCCATTTCGCTATATGTTCGGGACTCCAAAAGTTTCATGTGAATTTTTTCTATGCTTCTGGTGCAAATGAAAAGATGCATGCAGCTTTCTCAGTGTTCTCTCCTCAAGTTGCAAACATCTAGCTTGTTGGACCACCTTCTCAAGCTCACTTTACACAAAAAGATTATAATCCTTCGCATAAAACATTTAAAACGTGCATATATGAATAGAAATAATTTATGTCTAATTAATTCATGGCCATGGTGCAAGAAATTGCAAATTGTATCAATCGCACTTTCTCCCACAAATAATTTTACCTCTTTTCACCAATTCCAATCCTTTCAGAAAAATCAATTGAAGTTCAACAAGTTGATCCAACGGCAAAATATGAGCATTGATATGGATATTATTCAACAATTTTCCCAAGTAAGGCATGGTATTTCAAGCCCTACAAGCTACAAGCATGGAGAAAATTATCGACCAAACTATGATAATTGGTCAAGTTGTAGCATTCACCTTGTTCTCTATGTCCCACGTCCTTAAGTTTTGGGATTTTCAATACAAGCTAATACTTCTCTTTCCATATCCACGATCTTAGGTTTTGAAATCTCCATTGAGCAATAACTTGCTTAGCGATCTCTTGAACATGCTTAGCAATAACTTGCTTAGCGATCTCTTGAGCAATAACTTGCTTAGCGATCTTAGATCGCAAAGCGTCTTTATTGAGTTGAATTTTCAACATACTTGCATCCATGCATGGTTTATCACACCCTTGAAATAAGAAGCAAACTATTTCGTATCTAGTCCAGTGGTCTATGAGACTATTTAAGCACTCACATTGCAGTGAATTTCGATCATTTGAATCATACCTTTGAAAGACCAGAAAAAATAAGGAAAGAAAAACACCAAAATAAAATATAGCAGAAATCCATCTGAGACCCATGCATGAAACAAACAACAAACAGCGGTAGAAACAAAACAAAAAAAAAAATATGCAGGTGGAAATTACATCTACCCTGAGCAGACAGAAAAAGCATGGGTGCGCCATTGTTCTCCTAAGCAGAGCTAACCAGGCATCATGTCCAAATTGCAGAGACTCGCAAAGGATAAGATCTCTCTGAAAATTTGGTAAATAGAACAAACACGCAAAAAAAAACATGGTAATTCCTTCCCTCTTCAACACTATTGACCGCATTCGATCCAATTTGATTTTGTCCAACTACATCAATGGCTATAAGGAATGAACTCTCTTTCAAAATTGAATCTCACCGAGTGAAGTTATTCAACCATGGCTCTCTCTCTCTCTCTCTCTCTCTCTCTCTCTCTCTCTCTCTCTCTCTCTCTCTCTCTCTCTCTCTCTCTCTCTCTCTCTCTCTCTCTCTCTCTCTCTCTCTCTCTCTCTCTCTCTCTCTCTCTCTCTCTCTCTCTCTCTCTCTCTCTCTCTCTCTCTCTCTCTCTCTCTCCCCTCAATATAAAAAGTTCGCAACATTCCCATGCGCAGGCCTTCCGCGTAAAGCGGAATGAGTAACCTGATTCAACTGCCAGTCTCAATTATATAAAGCTCAAGAGCACCCACAATTGAGTTCATCAAAACAGTATACAGATGAATGTACTCAAATGTTATCAAGATGAATGGAGCTTACCTCGTTCACTCTGCGTGAGCAGCGTCCATCCATGCCGTTCACCGCAGCTGCGTTACCTCGTTCGTGATCATTCAAAGGAAATTGGCGGGCACAGAGAGAGAGAGAGAGAGAGAGAGAGAGAGAGAGAGAGAGAGAGAGAGAGCACAAACGGAAATATTATTGACTTTCTGGTCTTTCTAAAAGTAAAAGGAAGAAGAACAACATTAAGCGTATGCATTGCATATGCGTTTGCAAGTTTTTGGGAAAATGTCCTTGTTACATGGGCTTTGTATGTGAGATTCACTTTTTCTTTGTCACGATTTGAAGACCCTTGTATGTTTCTGAGACAGAATGTAGTGATGAAGTGGGCCATAAGTTAGAATAGAAGTGTATGTTTTATCCCATTTGGCATCACTTCTAGGTTAAACAAATATGTGTTGGGTAATTCATTCGGAACTCCTCGAGGGCTTTCCCCATTCCTCCATTTGTTAACCTAGAAAGATGATCTACTCAAATATACATAATTTATTTATTCACCATGACTTCAAAGTCAGACTCCATTAGAATGAGGAACCATATATATCCACTACATAGAGAAGGATTGGATAGTTTGCAAATAGTTTAAATTTATATGATGAGACGTAATGCTTGAATTTCTTCATAGGCATACATCATTCCTAAGCCTCTTTCTCTATAGTCATGTGGTTGTGTTTTGACCTATTGAGCCATCTATTAGCATAGGCAATTGGAAATCCAATTTCCCTTCATCATTAGGCTAATTTAGTACGCATTAACATGCACATGGAAATTTATATTCCAATCATTTACTTTAAGTATGGGAGCAATGACAAGTTTATTCTTAAGCTCTTGAAAAGCTTTTTCACATTCATTAATATGTTCAAGCTTGGCGATCATGACATAAAATGGATGTGTTGTTATAGCATATGTATGAATAAATCTTTGATAATAGCATATGTATGGATGTGTTGTTATAGCATATGTATGAGTAAAGCTTGTACTTCATTTGCATTGTTTGGATTTTGCACATTAAGATGGTTTTGACATTCAATGCCATTCTTGGACACAATACATGTTAGCATTTTGCATTTTTGAAGAATGAAGACACATTTCTGAGCCTTTAAATAGACAATATATTTAGCAAAGATCTTCTATAGGGTGCTTTATATGTTTGCTATAGTAAGCACATAGGTCATCCATGTAAAGTTCAAGGAAATTTCTTAAGAAATCCTTGAACACACAAGATATTAATCTTTAAAAAGTGTTTGAGGCATTTTTTAAACCGAAGGGCATGAATTTAAAATCATAAATTCTCCACTTAGTATCAAAGGTGATTGACATTGATCTTTTGGTGCAATCACAACTTGATCATGACAAAAGAAAACCATTTAAGGAACTATATACCTCTTGCCTCCTACCCTTTCCAAAACACAATCAATAATAGGTAGTGGAGAACTATTTGTAATAGTTGCTTCATTTAGCCTTCTATTTTTCTCTGTCTTCTGTGTTACTTTGGGGATGGGTGTTTAAGTGTGCTAGAAGAATGGGAGAAGTGGACAAATTACACCCATAGAAAATACACCCTTAACTTGAGTAGTAAGTTGAATAGAACAAAAAGAGAACCTGGAAATGGGAAGGGATGCCATGGTGAAAAAGAGATCAAAACTGGAGTACCACCAAGCACTTCTAATCACACAAAAGTACAACCAAAGTACAATGAGATTACCAACACAACTATGGCAAGGCCCAAAAATTCTTCAAATCTACTCTCTAGTTTATCCATTTTTTAGATAGAAAACCCTTGTATTTTTGTAGCAAGAAGAGTTGTATATATTCAAGGCTTTGCTAGAATTTCTTTGTAATTATAAGGAAGATTCTTCCCTCAAAAATCCCAAAACAAAGAAGGGTTTTAGAGTTTTCCCTTTCCTTTTATAACACCTTTTTTCAAATTAAAAAAGTAGGTTCTTGGGAGAAGCCTATATAAAGGCCAAGACCTCACTTGTAAAGAGAATTTTTGCTAGTATGAGTAAAGGAGTTGTTCTTCTTGCAAAGTTTGTGCACAAGTTTTCATGGCTTCTTGTTGACTTCTTCTTGCTCAAATTCTGATATGTGACACATGATACTTGCTTCCTTTCATGTGCTATCATTAGGTTAAGTGCTTTTGCTCTTTTCTCGCAATTACAAGTTGTTTAATTTTTTGTGTCTGTTGATAGGTTGTATCCATTTTCACCTTCATACAAAGATGCAGATTATTTTTTTCTTAGTTTTTTATAGAATATCATTTTATTAATTTTGAAATGAGCCATCATGCACTCAATTTGGATAAGTAACAAAGAAGATGCAACCATTTTTTTTTACTGACTATCTTTTTTTATCACCCGTGTGAGCCCAACTTGGATTCGGAGATGATGATGAAAATGACCATTTTTTTTATCCCAGGGTGTGCTCATTTTCCTTATGATAATTTTCTACACTACTTGATTTCCATAGTTAGATGATCAGGGAAATTGAGGGTTGACATAAGAAGCTTGGTGAGACATCTATCCATCTTGTTTGCTTATGTTGCTTGTGTGACAAATTAAAGGTGTATGGTTGCACCATGTACTAAATGTCGATACTTTCAGGCATAATTGCTGGGGAAAGAAACTTTCACGCTTAGGTAACTTACATGGTGGATTGGAAATAAGGATTGGAAATTTTGCAAGTAAGTCACCTTGTTCTTGTAATTATTTGCTTGTTAAATGGATTCTTTTCTCCATGGAGATAATTCCCACTTTTGTCATTGCTCTTACCTCTTGTGTTGTCTTTGTCCTCATCGTTCGGCAAGTTATTTTTAAAGTTGGGTCTTAATAGTCAAAATTTCTAGGAAGTTTGGTGAAAAATCACTTTTTATTGAACTTTTGAGTAGTTTTTTGATTATAACATGAGATTCAACTTGGGTTCTATAACTTATAAAAAGTTACAGAATTTTGTTGAAGAGTGCAAAAAATGATTTTGCTTATTAGAGGGCAATAAAAAAATTACTTTTCCTTGCACCACGATCGTAACTTGAGGCAAAAATATCCAAATTATGAAATGAATTTTGTTGAAGAGTGCAAAAAATGATTTTGCTTATTAGAGGGCAATAAAAAAATCACTTTTCCTTGCACCACGATCGTAACTTGAGGCAAAAATATCCAAATCATGAAATTTAGCTTGAGTTGTGGTGTACAAAAAGCTTTAGAACTTCTTAGAATAATGCAAAAATTGATTTTGATCTAAGGGGCAATTAAAATTGGCTCAAGTCTCACTCAATATTTTTATCATAAGTTGAGTTAAAAATATCCAAATGACACGATTCAACTTGGGTTGTGTACATTGAAAAAACTAGGCAATTTTATAAAAGAGTGCAAAAACTTATTTTGACCGAAGAGTTGATTAAAATTTACTTTTCCTTGCCCCACAATTAAAAGAGACTCAACTTGAGTTACAGATATCTTATTGGTGTGATTCGACTTGAGTTGCATAAATCTTGTAAATATCTAAAATTTTGAAGAATATTTCAAAGCTATTTCATATAGAAAAGTATAAACAAATACACTTTTTTTATCAAAATTACCAAAGTTCAAATGAGAGGTCATTACAAAGGGAACAATTTTTACATTGGATTGGTTGTAGATTGTTAAGTTTGTACATTTGTGAGCATTGAATGAAAGCGCTTTATAATGTGGCATCACTTTTCCAATTTAAAAATATTGAGCATTGTTCATATTCTTGTTGATTGAAGAGCAACGTGCACACACTTTCTCCTCCCAAAAGCTTGAAACTCATTTGTTTTTTTTTTCATCATTTGTGCATGCATTTGAGATCAAGGAAAACATTGGAGCAACCAAAATCTATCAAGACTCATCTTTCTTCTAGAGGAATTAGTTTCTAACGAGGAGTGGTGAGTCTGAGAAAAGTTGAGACCATATGGCGTCTTTTGAGGATATACACACAAATCCCATGAATCCTAACGAGGTAAGACCATCAAGCAAAGACTATCATACCATTCTAAAATCTAAAAACTCAATGCACATAGGATAAGAATCTATCTAGATGGACATAATTGATAAGTTTCTAGGCATAAAAACCCTAATTTCTTAATTGTACTTCACTTGTCGAGAGAGTGGTAGTCTATGTGTACCATAATCAGTATGCTCCTACTATGATGCTTGAAATGAGAGACAAGGCATGCGAATCATATTGGGAAGTCACAGAGCCAGAAGGATCTTTCATAGGACCTAATCCTCAATATTCAAACAAGAAATTAGTGTTGGTGTGTGAGTGAGTGGGGAAGAATGAATAGAAGTGCACACAAGGCCGAAGAAGGAGATTGAAGCATAGAGAGATGTGATGGTTGGAAGAGCTCTCTATAGATAGATGATCAATAATATGTGAATGAGTGAAGTGAGAGCTATAAGTGAGTCCCTAAGTACAAAGTGCTACCACATAAGAGTCTAGCATGTATATGTGCTTACATGGGGAGAAAACCTCTAGCCAATACTAGAGTAAAAAGTGTCTATGTATAGGGAAACATTTCACATCAAAGCTACCCAAGTGACACATAAGTGTACAAATTAGGACCTTAAGGATCCAATAGGTATACCACGATTCCTAGGCCTATAGTAAATATAAACCCTTTTGATGTTTCATTGGGCAATATTGATAAGAAAGTCAACTCAAGATTTTGAGAGGCATCTCTAGATAGATTCTAAGTAAGAGTTTCACTTTGAAAGCCGTATGATCATGTAAAACCAATTTATGAATAGGTTAGTCCTCAATTAGAAAACCTTGTGATTAGAATAGAAGATCCAAGACATCACCTTCGACCATCCCAAGTGGTGTACATGAGGAATGTTTATGATGCATCTATTCATCCTTATGATCATGTAGGTGAGTTCAAGAAAGTCGTGAGACTTGAACAAGTCCTTAAATTTTTCACTCAATATGAGGCATTCGGATTGACTCTAGTTGGAATTGTATTGTCATGGTTTCAACCATTGACAATAGGCACATTCAAAAACTTGGAAGCTCTTGTGGAAGAGTCCATCAGAGAATTTTCCAAATGAGGAGTTAAGCATGATTCGATTTCTTTAATCTATATCTTCAAACAAGCTAGGCACGAATCTATGTGAGTAGTAGCAAGATGCTTTAAGCAACATGTAGAAATATTTCCACATAGAAAAAATCCACCAGAGAAAAATTTGATTTCTCTAGTCTTAGAGGGATTGAATAATGAACAATTGTGTTCATTATTATACATTCGAAGGCTCGATACCTTTAACGACTGTATAAGACAGTGTGTGGATTTAGAGGACAATTTAGTTGCAAAACTCAAGATTTCACCATTCAATGCACAGAGTGAAGCATGTGCTTCTTCTTGCTCAATGAAATCTTCAATGGAAGAGATTGCATATATTATATTGAAGAAGCTTGAGATGGAGCATGTGAAACATGAGTGTAACACTACATATGGCCAGAGACCATAGTCACTTAAGAGATGTCAACATTATAATGGGGATCATCCCACTTACATGTGCAATAGAGTGTCAAGGTACACACCACCAGAGTATAATGGACAACCTGAACATCAGTATCAACAACAACAATATTAACAAAGACAATGGTATCAGCTTAGACCTATGTATCCTCCTGGGATGCATCTGTAAATCCTTCTAGAGATCAATGAAAATACTATAGAGAATCTTACCACTGACAACCTAGGTATAATTAAGGCAACTAGGAGCCTGCAAGCCCTGCCTCCACCTCCAAAGGTTGCTCCAATAAAGTTTGCCAACTATTCTCCCAATAGAACCAATTACGATAGATTAAAGAAGCTCCACATACACACCGAGATGTAACCAAAAGATAGAAACTAGTATCTTGGAGATACATATGTATAAGGTAAAAGATGTCAGGAAGAAGCCTACTATCCTACAAACACTAGTGGGATCCCTAGTTGGAATGATCAATCTAGTGTAGGAATCTATTATGTAGAGAGGATGTTCAAAGACAGCAATGCACAAAAGGTGCAGGTGCTCTTAAAGGTCCATGCTATAAATGTGACGGTGATCACTTCCTGAAGGATTACCCTAAACCATCTAGAACATTTACTTGGAAGATTGAAGGATTTAAAAGATTCATGAAAAAGATAGTGACCAAAGCATAGACCTTGGCATACCTTGTCATCCGAGTCACTGTTGGCACTATTTGTTGTGCACGAGGGAGGACCTCAACGATCAAGAAAGGCAGAGGTTCCCAACACTTCCCAGGAGTTCATCCATACTAGTTCATTCCCCCTAGAGCCTGCTTAACTAACAAGCTCTCTTTCCACTAAGCTACACTCTTGTGGTGTTTGAAGAAGGGTAAAGACTAAGGTTAATATTATCTTGAACATGTTTTGGTCCCTCAAAGCTTCATTCTTTGCTTTCAAAGTCCGTTTTGAAGCATTTTTTGGGGTGATTCTTGGAGCCATTTCGAAGTATTTTTGCACATAGTTCTATTTACATAGGTTCAAGAACATCAACAAGAGTGCTCTTTGTACTTCTCCAACAATGAATATTCACCTTTGGGGCTATGTTGTTCAACCACACTAGTAAGTCTATAGGTTTCTTGAAAGTTTTTAGTTGTGGTGGAAGCAGCCACCGCAAGTTTATGCAGGTTTTTGATCCGAAAGAATAGAGTTGATAGACACTTGCAGGTGGTGTTGGCTAGTGTTTGGGCTGTGAATTCAGCCTTTAAATGCCATCTTACTTAATATATTGAGCACATACACACTATTCATGCTTCTGTGGATATTGTTTATGTACGCCCATGTGGTCATAGATATAGTGGTTATGTTTTTGCATAAAGCCTTTCGACATTGATAAAGAGGGTCGTGGTGAGGTTTTCTTAACTAGGAGACACCCAGATGTCGAGCTCTCTTTGGTGATGTAGGTGGAAGGCTTACCCATCCTTGCCATAGGAGATGTATGCTAGTTGTTCATAGGTGCTTGATGAACCAAGTTGGCTTCTTTCGGTTAACTGATTACATGCAGTGGGGTCAATGATTGCCTATGCAAGTTTACAGGTCAATACTTGTAGTTTTATGAGCATTTCACGCTGGTCATGTGCTCATTTTGCAAAGGAGACTATGGCAAAATTTTTCCAAATTTTTGTTTTGTCAACTATACAACAATCGATTTACTCCTTGATACACTTATTGTTGTGAGCACATACACCCTCACAAAATCCATTTGGTTGGTCATTACTGCTCATTAATCCATTTCTCTGGGGAGACTCTATTAGTTTTTCCTAGAATTCGACACTTGGACATCCTTTTTTGAGCCTTAGTGGTGTTTGGATTCTTCTAGTTCCATTAGCATTCTCGTCAGTTCTCAATCATCATGGCATCAGAGATCTTAGGCACATCTAGCGGATCAGGGTCTAGTGCCAGTGTTCCCAGAAAGAGTTATAACTTGTAGGGAAAAGAACATTTTGAGATCTGAAAATTTGATGGTACAAAATTTGCTCTATGGAAGAATCAGATTAAAGATGTGTTGATTTTGAGGAGGCAATGGAAGCTAGTAAATGGAATCGCAAAGAAGCATGCTGACACGGATGAAGATGATTGGGTTGAGTTGGATGAAATGGCTAGGTCTACCATTTGATTGCACCTAGCAGATAATGTTTACTTTATAGTATTTGACTGTGAAAGTGCAGAGGACCTTTGGAAGAAGTTATGCAATACATACAAAAAAGAAATGACATCAAATAAGGTGTATATGATGAGAAAGTTATATGACCTTTGCATGAAGATAGATAGTGTTGCTGCTTATATGAATGATTTTGATGCTATATTCTCTTAGTTATAGGCTCAGAAGATGGACATAGATGATGAAATGAAAGCGGTCTTGTTGTTATGCAACTTGCCATCATCATGGGATATGTTTTGCAATGCCATTAGCAATAGTGCACTTGGTGGTAAAATGGTCTATGATGACATATGTGGAACACTCTTAAATGAGGACATTCATAGAAAATCTATGGTTGGCACTAAGAGTCGAGATGCATATAATGTTCATGATTCTTACCAAGGAAACAATCAACAACATGGTAGGAGCAAGGGCAAGGAATGGTCAACAAAATAAGAGTAGAAGTAAATCAAGGAAGAAGGATATCGAATGTCATTATTGTCATAAGAAAGGACACATGAAGAAAGACTACTATGCATTAAAGAATGCTAAAGGTAAAGGGCAAAATGTTGATGGGCATGTTAAATAGCTACCTGCACCATCTACTTCGACTGTGAAGATTCAAGAAATCAATGCTATTCTTGATTATGCTGATGTGTTGACACTTGATAGTATTGTGCCTACTGAGGCTCTTATGGTTGATTCTCTTTCCCATGCATGGCTACTAGATTCTAGATCTTTCCATGTGACACCACATAGAGAGTGGTTCTCTACTTATGCAGCTAATGTATGCCACGTAGTTTGATGTCAGTTGTCACATAGTTTGATGCTAGTTGGTCAACTTGATGACCTTGGTTACAAGGTGGTCTTCTATGCTCAATCCTTTTGCATATCGAAGGGCAATATGGTTGTTGCAAAAGGAAGCAAATTTGGCTCACTTTATCCTTTATTTGTATCATAGAAAGAACACCTGTTAGCTTCTACTGAACAAACTATGGCTTGTATTTGGCATGGCCATTTGGGCCATATATCATGTAGCGGGATGGAAAATCTTTCTTGTTCTGGCTACTTACCTGTGTTATCTTTCTCTGATTTTTCATTTTATGAGCATTTTCACTATGGAAAGCAAACTAGGAATGTGCACAAGATGCATATTGACTCTTGAATTCAGCCTTTGGATCACGTTCATATAGATGTGTGTGGTCCTATGCCCACAAGGTCATTGGGTGGCTCTCTTTAATTTGTCACTTTCATAGATGATGCTATTAGAAAAGTCTGGGTATATCCTATCAAAACAAAGGATGAGGTATTCCCTACTTTTAGAAAATGGCTTGCTTCAGTTGAGACTCAAAAAGGTATTAAGCTTAAGGGCTTACGTTCAGATAATGGGGGTGAGTATACCTCACATGAATTCAACCTTTTCTATTATTCTAGAGGAATTCAAAGGGAGTTTACAGCTCCTTATACCAACTATGGAATGGTGTAGCTGAAAGGATGAATAGAACCATTCAGGATAGAGTAGTTTCTATGTTGCATCATGCAAACCTTTCACAAGACTTTTGGGTAGAAGCAATATTAGTTGGAGTTCATGTGATTGACCTTTCACCTAGTACGGCCAAAGGTTTAAAAGTGGCACAAGAGTTATGGATAGGAAAGCCACCATATTATGATCATCTTCAAGTTTTTGGGTGTGAGGCATATGTTCATATACCCAAGAAACTTAGACAAAAGTTGGATCATAAGTCAAAGAAATGCATTTTTCTTGGATATGGTTGAGAAGGCCAATTTGGATATCGCTTATGGGATCTTGAAACATGATCAGTGATCAAAAGTAGCGATGTCATTTTCAATGAGTCTAAGATGCATAAACAACCCATTAAGGAGGTTGAAGTGAGAAGAGTGGTGTTTGAGGATACAAGTCCTCCAGTTAGCATGCATAAAAATGTTGCACATAGGGATGTTCAAGAGAATGTCCAATCAAATTAGTCTGCAAATGTTGCACTTCAGCAACCATTGAGACGACATGCACATGTCTCACATCCACCTGATAGATATGTTCCAGGTTTGGATGTTGTTATGCTAACAGATGCTGGTGAGCTTTCTTGCTACAAAGAGGCTATGCAGAGGGAGGATCATGTCAAGTGGGAGCATGCCATGAAGAGTGAGTTGGATTCTATACACAAGAATGATACTTGGGAGTACCTTTGCCAAAGGGTAGGAAAGATTTACCATGTAAATGGGTATATAAACTGAAATTCACATCAGATAGTGCTTCTCCAAAGTATAAACCATGACTTGTTTCAAAGGGTTTTAAGCAACAACATGGTGTTGATTTTGAGGAAATCTTCTCTCTAGTGGTCAAGATGACTACCTTGCAAATATTGCTTGGATTCATTGCAATGGAGGACTTAGAGCTAATCCAAATGGATGTGAAAACTTCTTTCTTGCATGGAGATCTTATAGATGAGATCTATATGGAACAACCAAAGGGTTATGTAGTTTTTGGCAAAAAAATTATAGTTTGTAAGCTGAAGAAGAGCTTCCATGGACTTAAGCAATCCCCTAGATAATGGTACCAAAATTTCGATGCTTTTATGAAGTCTCAAGGCTATTTCAGAAGCAATGAAGATCAATGTCTCTACACAAAAAGATGCTGATTTGTGATGACAACTTGATATGCTTGATACTTTACGTTGATGATATGCTAATTCCTCGGAAGTCCTCTTATGACTTGCCAATTCTAAAAAAGAAGTTGAGTGTGACATTTGAAATGAAGGATTTGGGGATGCTAAAAATATTCTTGACATATGCATTACACATGATAGGAGTAAAAGATGCATATACTTGTCTCAAAGTGAGTACATATCCAAAGTACTTCACAGGTTCCATATGCAAAGTGGAAAGACATTGAGTAAACCTTTACCCACATATGTGAAATTGAGAAAGGATGATTGCCCCAAATCAAATAAGCAAAAGGAATTCATCACTAAATTCCTTATGAGTCTGTTGTTGGTAGTCTCATGTATGCTATGGTAGCTACGAGACTAGACATTGCATTTGTAGTGGGAGTTGTGAGCAAATATGTGTCGAATCTTGGCAAGAAGCATTGGGAAGCAATCAATATGATTTTGAGATATCTGAGAGGCACTAAGGACAAGTGTTTACGCTTGGTAGAGGGGAAGCATCCTTTATTGGTTACACAGATTGTGATTATGCTGGTTGTGCAGACAATCATAAGTCTACACCATGAGACATTTTTTATTTTGTTGGAGATGCTATCTCTTGGAGATCTTGTCTTCAATTTGTACAATTGTTTCCACTACAGAAGCAAAGTATGTTGTAGCAAGTGAGGCATGTAAGGAAGCATTGTGGCTTTCTCGTCTTGCTTGTGATATGGGTCTACCTC
The DNA here is from genome assembly GCA_020310875.1 of Ceratopteris richardii. Taxonomy (NCBI): domain Eukaryota; kingdom Viridiplantae; phylum Streptophyta; class Polypodiopsida; order Polypodiales; family Pteridaceae; genus Ceratopteris; species Ceratopteris richardii. Next base: position 3,858,369 of record CM035439.1, on the reverse strand, counting down.
ATCATGTACCTCATTTACTTAGTGATAGTGTGAGTGCCATTGCATTTGCTAAGAATCTGGTCTATCATGCAAAGACCAAGCACATTGAGGTGATGTATCACTTCATTAGAGACTTCTTAGCCACTGAACGCATTATTCTTGAGAAGTTACATACTCGAGATGATGCTACAGATGGTTTGACTAAAGCTCTACCACATGATAGCTTTCAACATTGTTGTGACTTAATGGGGGTTACTTGACTCATGACCTTACATAGTTACTTGTATACTGTGTAACATCCCCATCAGGTGGGAGGTATAGTTTGTATACTTACACTCAGGTATTGTTTATCTTTCTTTGGTTTTCTCCCATAGTCACTTTGGTCATTTGGGCCTTTAGTGGGAGATTGTTACCATTAGTGTCCATGTGAAAGGCCAAATGGTGACTGGACACTTTTGAGATGTTCCTTAGTAAAACATATAGTGGCTTGGTCAGCCACAGACTATAAGTTTGACCCCATTTGTAACACCTATGAAATCTATCTTTGTGCTCCCAGTGTATTGTGTTTTTCTGTGTATTCGATAGGCTTTATGCAGGCTACTGTGTGTGGTGTATGGAACTTGGTTTTCTACGTAGAGGGTATCATCTTGGAGCTCTCAAGAAGGAGAGTACAACATGGTGCATTGCCATCAAAATATTTCAGAATCTTGGGAAAAGAAGAAGAAAAGGAACTTGAATTGGAAGCTTAATATTGAGAAGCTATTTGGAGTAAGCCTCAAGAGTTGTTGCATTCAGCACATTTGGAGCTAAATGATTTGATCCAATGGGAGAGATATGTAGCTCCTGACAAATGAACTGAGATAGCTGTGATGTAGTCTCCAAAGATGTATCCCCACACCAATCTAGTTCAAGTTGTCAAGCAAATGAAGATCTCCTAGCTTCAATACTATGGAATAGGACCGTATTCCGATTGAGACCAACAGAGAAGAGGCCGACATTCTCTAACATAGCAAAAACATTCGTGAATGTCTTTATACCATTTGCACAACACCACAACTAGCAAGATCTAGGACATATGTGAAAATGGTTCTCTTTTGTGTATACATTTGGTGTGGATTGGAAGCATGAAAACATGAAGCCGCAATTAGGACAACCAAGGATATCACATGAAAACAATGTGAACTTTTAATCTTGACCTGGCATAACAATCGTATCTTCAATGAAGCATGACCCACCAAGGTCCACATTGCCATGCTTTTGGTAGCTAGTGAGAATGGGTATGCAGCTTATGGCATCTGATTGTATAGAACCATGTAGATTGTTTGCTTCATTTAAGAGACATATGTCCAAATAGATCCAACATGCAGCTATAGTACTTGATGTCTAGTTCTATACCATAGTCCACATGCATGACATAAAGTGACATTTGCATTCATCAATGAGCCAAACATGAGAACATGATGAAAGGATGTTAATAAATGTTACATCAGTTAGTTTGATGCCCTCAACGTGCATGCATTGGAAGGACCATAGAGCATCCATAGCCTGTCCAAACTGGGCATAGGCTGTTATAATTGTATTCCATGAAACTACATCTCTATTGCACAATCTTCTCAAAACTCTATGTGCCTCTGATAGACTCCCACATTTCAAGGCATTACCAACTCCATCATGATCCTTTGCATTCATTCTAACAATCAAATTGTGAATATGTTTGCCATACGTCATGAGGTCATTGGGTTCAACTCTTTATACGTCATGCTATCAAATATCTGTAGAATCTTCTCAAAAAGGTTGTGCCTTGCATGTTCTGCAATCATTTCAACCCACGTATGCGCACCAAAATTCAACAAATCATGGAGCTAACATACTCCACTATCCTTGCTTGCAATCTCATCCTCGACAAGCAAACTTGGAAGTTTGTTCCACCTGCCACTTCATTCAAACCATTAGCTCTCCTTCATGGAGATACATAAAGCACCATAATCCAATCATCCAAACAATTCAATCTTGACAAATCACACACATGCACATTCCAAGCTCTCTACTCATACATAATCATCATGCACAAAATTTTCTTCAAACATTCATACCATTACTTGCATGCACTCACATATGCACATCCATTGCACCATGGATTAGATGTTCTCATACTGCTCATGCACGACTACTTTCTCATCTCATTCTCTCCTACAATAAAACCTCAAACAAAAACCATATCATCCATATGATTTCCTCAATACAAAACATAAATGCAATAAACAAAACCAATGTTGACTTAGAAAGGATATCTAGATGCGATCATGAGCCAGCTCTCAAAGATTGTCCTGTAGACCTATATTCCATTGACATTCACATCATTAATCAACAAAATCATTTCCATACCTTGAATACCTTGTCAAAGTCCTTCCTCATCCTCACACCCTGCTTATTTGTTGAGTTGGCAATCCTTGAACAGATTTGGCCACCAATACCGTGCCAAGAGGACTTTTCTAGTTGTTAGATCGCCTACGAAGTGTCCCCACAAGGTTCATCGTGCAAAGCCCTTAAATTTTTTTTTGCCTCTTCTTCTTCAAGACACCTTTGATAGATGCTCTCGTGAACAAAGTATTGATAAAGTTGACCACTCATAATGCTATGATATTTTGCCAAAGATAGTAGCTTTTTCTTTTCTCTTTTGGTAGCTCCTGAGGGATACTTGGCCATGCATAGGAAGTTTACCAGATCAGCGTACCATGGGATTTTGGCTTCAACATGGAACAAATGACCATCAGGGAGTTCGTCGGGTACACCTGAGAGTGGTTCTTCATTTATTATCCGAGACAAATGATCTGCCAATATGTGAACCTTCCCTGGCTTGGTCACCACCATGAATTGGAATTCTTGTAGAAGGAGCATCCACCTCATTAAACACCCCGTCAATTCTAGTTTATTTATCATATACTTCAAGGCTTCATGATGCACATAAAATATGAAATGCTTGCCCATTAGGTAATTCCTATATTTGTTTATTGTGAAGATCATCAACAGACATTCCTTTTCGGTGGTCATGTAGTCTCTTTCAGCACTGTTCAAATTTTGACTCGCACACTAAATTGGGTGGTCCAATTTCTCTCATCGGCTTGACAAAGTACTACCCCTATTGCAATATGAGATGCATCCATGTGCACATGAAATTCCTCGGTCCAATCAAGTGCTATCGAGATGGGTGCATTCATCAACTTGCCTTTTATAGACTCAAATGCAGATTAATACTCCCGAGTCCATTGATATTGTTGATCTTTTCTCAAAAGATTTGTTAGAGGTGCAGCTATCGAGGCAAATTTTAGTATAAACAGTCGATAATAATTGGCATGTCCTAGAAATCCTCTAAGTTGTCGTACGTTGTGGGGGGATGGAAGATGTCAAACTTTTTCCACCTTGTCTTCATCACCAGAAATCCCTTTCTTGGAAATCATATGTCCTAAGAGTAATCCTTTTCTCACTTCAAACTTACATTTCTCAGGATTCAATCCAATGCCTTTCCCAATACTCCTTTTCAAAATAGCTTTGATTCTAGCAGCCATATTCTCATCATGCCCTTGAATGGTGAAGTCATCCAGGAAGATTTCCATCCAATCTTGCAGGTTGTCTTGATATGTTGTTATCATAGCCCTTTGAAATGTGGCTCACGTGTTACATAATTTGAATGGCATAATGTGGTATGCATATGTTCCCCATTATGTTGTAAAAGTGGTTTTTGGGTGATCCTCTTCATAGATCTCAACCTGATTATATCCACCAAAACCATCTAGAAAAGATTATAATTTATGGTTGGATATTATACCCAAGATTTGGTTAATGAAAGGCAATGGAAAGTGGTTTTTCTTTGTTTGCTCATTCAATTTCCAATAATCTATGCAGATTCAAATTTTGTTTTTCTTTTTTGGAACAATTATGATCGGCGATACCCATTCACTAAATGTAATAGGATATATGAATCATGTTTCCAGTAGCTTGGTCAATTTAGCGTTAATTAATTCTAAATAGATAGGATTTGTTCGCGTGAGTGATTGACATATTGGCCTGACCCAATCCTCTAAATCAATGTTTTGTTGACAGATTTGGAGGTCGATTCCTCTCAAGTTAGTGTATGGCCATGCAAAAGTTGTGCTATGGTTTTTTAGCACTGATTTTATGTTTTCTCACATGTCATTAGGCAGCTCTGATCCAATGCTCAAGAACTTCTCTGTGGAGATTTCCCATTTTTCCATGTTATCTTCTCTTGAGTATCTTTCACCTCTTGACATTGCTCTAATTGGAAAATACTCACCAGTCATGCACGCATTGTTGGCTAGTAAATCATTAAATTTTTCTTTTCCAGTTGGATCCAGTTTCCTTAGTTCGGCTTTCACAATCACCTCTTGCGCTTTGTGTTCCCTTTTTGTCACTACTTTCGAATCTCAATGTCTCTTCTGGAACTCCACTTCCATAGCCTTAATTTTCTCTCTTGATTGTCTTACCTCCACTATTGTAGCTAGCTCGGGATTTGATCCTTCTTTTGAGATTCCTACATCTAGGGAATCATCGATCTTATCTTCCCTTGATTCTATATTCATCATGTAACATTCAAATTGACTTGTGCATGTCAACCATCCTAGCAACTCTTGATGTGAGTAATGGGTTCTCATACTCTCCCATTCTTGTGTTTTGGGATTTGGATAACTGCATATTGAATCCATCTTGAAGCAAATCCTTGTAAGGCTTAGTGTTCAAAGCAAAAATTACTCAAAATTTTTCTTGCTTTTCCTTCTTATTTGCCTTTTTCTCCATTTCATCCTTTGTCGCTAGCCTCTTACCGGTTGAGTTTGAAGAAACCTGGATCTACACATGATCAGACTTTGGCCCAATTGTGATAAAGTCCATGTGCCAGTCATGCACACAATTGGCTTGTACCAACCATGGTCATCCCAATAAGATGGAAAAGTAGTGGTCCTTGATTTGACTATCAAATAGTCAACACTAAAATCTAACCCCCCAATGCTAGTGCTTACATTTTGCAAGAGATCTATGGGTTTTACCTAGGTTTTGTCAGCCATTCTTAAGGAAATAGGAGTGTCCCCATGTGGGCAAGTCCGAGGGCTTTCATCATGTATTCAGTATCAAACTGATTGTTGCCCCACTATCCAACTGGGCACCTAAGACTGCATATCCCTTAATCTCCACAATTATCGTAGAAGCATTCGAATCAATCTATGTCATGGTGCTCTGAATTATGCCCTGAATCTCTTTTTCTCATTTCTTCTTATCTTGAGATTTCTGAGGCTTCTTGATATATTCATTATAGAATTACTTCCTACATACAAGAGAGCACTTTAGCAGAGTACCAATATCTAAGGTAACTTCCGTTTTTGCACTATATCAATTTTCTCCTCGCTTTTGTTTTTTCCTTTTGATGTTTCAAAGTTTTCAACCTTTTGAGGAATGGGGGAATGCCTAGTACAAATTTCTTTGTCACTGGCAGAAGTATTTCTACTCCATACCCTTCTTCCGATTCCTTTTGTTCATGAAGTCCTTCCACTTCCTCTTCCACTTGGCTACATTCACATGTCTTTTTCTTTTAACTACATCTTCACTCTTCCTTTCTGCATCCTTCTTTGTGTATTCTTGGGTTCTTGTGACTATTGCTATGATAGGTTCTTTTTGCACTCTCTTGCCTTGGTCTACTTCCACAAAATGCATAGAAGAACTTGGTCCTTCCCAAGGTTTCAATGCTCTAAACGCTACTCCTGTAATAGGAATTTGTTCTTGTAATTTAAGAGTAGGTTGCATTTTGATTTCGACATAGTTTGAAGATTCAACTGGCCCTTTCTCTTTGCCATTGTCGACTCTCTTTTTAGGAAAATCTTCATCGTAATGTCCTTCTCCACTACAATACCTGCATAAGGGAGTGAACCCAACAAGATTCTTTTCGTTTGGAGAGACTCAAGCTATGTTCCCATCACCTCCGTATCTCCAGCATTGAATTGGAGTAGCTCTTCTCTATTCTTGTGCTGCCTCCCCAAGGTAGCCACCTCCTTGGCCCTGAGTATCATGTCCATACATTTCCCTTGTTTCCCAACGAGGTACAGGTGGTTCACTTTGAGCGGGTAGCCTTGTATAAGGACTCTCTCTCTCCTGTTCCCAGATTGCATGGTTCTTCCTTTGTAAGCCATCATCCGATAACATTGGTTCTCAGTATGGTTTGGCTTGTTGCAAAAGGTGCGAAATCTCCTAGGTGGAGGTCTATCACTGACCAATCTCAAGATCGTGGGGCACTCTGTGGCTATATTACCATAGCCACGACATTTCCTACACCATGTGTTAGACCTAAATGCACCTTGGTTGGGTTTTGTGACTCTCTTTCTTTTCCTCACACCCTCTCTCACTCTCGTTATGTTCCTCTCTTTCTCTCACACTATCACACACACTCTCTCTCTCTCACTTTCTGTCTCTCTTTCCCTTTTTCTCACCTACTCACACTCCCCACACTCTCTTCTTACTCACTTACTATCACCCTTTCACACACTCACACCCTTTTTCTCTCTCTAACACACTCTTTTTCTCTCTCACTCTCTACCTCTCTCTTTCCCTTTTCCACACACTTACTCTTACACACACACTCTCTCTCACACACACTCTCACGCTTTCTCTCTCTGTCTCTCTCTCTCTCACACACACACACTCCCACTTACTTTCTTTCTCTCTTCCTCTCTTCCACTTACACTCCTCTCACCCCTTCTCTCCTTTTTTCACTCTTTCTCACTCTCTCGCACACTCTTCCTCACTCTCGTTCTCTCTTCTAACATCCTTCATTAAACCTTTTTCCCTGTTGCAACGAGTAAATTATCACGTACATATAAGCTTGGGAATTATTCTGAATTAGGACTCTATTTATCACAATCAATGGTTTTCATGTGTGCATTTGCAAATACCAAGATTTGCTTTACAATTGCAATCATTACGTATGCTTAGGGGCATCAATATGACAGTCTTTGAGATATAGAATTGGAGCTATTAACATCCGGCAACCACTCCTTATACCAAAAAACAAATCCTTCTCCATGTGAACATGGCTTCCTAAAAAAACAAAAAAATTTGCAACGACAGTCACTGATCAGACAATCAACACATGCATGACATGGCCTGCATACACGTGTTCAAACATAGATTCTAGCGGTAAAAAAAACCCTCTTATACATATGTAAACTTGCTATCATGCACAAGAACAATGCTTATTTCTAACTACATCAAGTACATAATTTATTCAGTTCATGTCATGGGAGTAGTCAACTTATCTCTCGTCGTGACTCGTGAGAGTGGCTCTTCAACTCGTCCTCAATGATTAGTAAACAACTCCTCGGCCAACAATATTCTAAATCGATTGGATCATTTTATTGATGCAAAAAAATGGATTCATAAACCGATAACAAATTTGATTCAAGAGTGCGCAATTTGCAAACCATTCAAACCCTGAAGATCAAACTCTCTAAAAAAGGTTGAATCAAGTCTCAACATACAATTTCTTTCTCCGTTATGGGGGAAAATAGATTGTAATACCATTCATCAAACAAAAAATATTATGGCCGTATGCATGGGATATGACTAACATATTGACCAAATGCTAACTCAATTAAGGTAGGTGAAAAAAACATGATCTTGGGATCCCATCGTAGCTAGAAGGACTACATTACTCTCTGATTGATCCTCCTCTGCAAAAGAAGCTTCTAAACTACACCACTTTTAGGTCGATTCTTTTTGTTTTTGTCCTCCAGTTATTCTCTACAAGTGGTAGACTTCATACTTCCATAGCAGTCGATCTAATCAAACTCCTCCTTTTCCTTTGTTTTTGAAGAAATGTGCACAAGAAAATTATGCTCCTATGCTCCCTCTTCCGACTCCCCAACCACTCTTTCCACCCAAAAACATCTGTCTATGTATACATGGGAAAGCAAAACAGCCACAGAGACTCCGAGGGTTGATCATCTCCTTTTGCTATTCTTTGTCTGATCGCCCCCTTCTTCCCTTAAGTTCCTCTTCCCTCATTGCTTGAACATCATTCCCAAAACCGAAAACGAAAACAAAAAATCCCTAGCCTTCTTCCTCACAAGAGTGCAAAAAAATGGACGAAGATCCCCCACAGGTGAACTTTTTTCTCTTTTATTCCTCTCTACCAACATCTGCCAAAAGGGCAAAATCTGCAGCCCACCCCCCTTAATTTTTGATAGGGCAGGCAACCACCGGCTAGCCCCCCGTC
>CM035439.1:3780115-3820115 GCA_020310875.1 Ceratopteris richardii | reverse complement strand
TTGGAGGCATGTACTTATTGAAAAGAAGAGATGGATTGAGCATGCAAAACAATATGTTGGGGATCAAGATGTATCTTGGTGGGATGTGTTTTTTAAGCATCAAGAAGAGATTATAAAGAATACCATTGGAGGCTAATTGCCAATTGATATTCCATTAATATGGGATTTTGGCACACAAAGATCAATGAATGTGGGCCAAGCATGTAATGGAGATACACTTCAAAGATTTATATAGCCACCACAAAGGAATCCTTATGTAGGTACAAGGATGGAAAAATAGGCTGAAGCAAGATGGCATGGAAATTTGAAACAAATAGATGTTGAAACACTTAGTAAAATCTTGGTTGATGGTGATGAGTCTACCAAACCATTTTGGATTGTGAAAGTTTTAGAGGTCATTAAAGATATTGATCAAAGAAGAATAGAGGTTTTGATACTCCATTGGTATTATATGAAAATTAGTAATGCATTCACAAGTAAGTATAACTTAGAAATGGTATGTGACACCATACAAACATGCTCAAAAAAGAAAAAGAATATTTGGAGTACATCCACTCTTAAAATACATCCACTCTTAAAATGGATAGCATAGATATTTTTGTTTATGATTTTTTCTTAACAAAAATAAGTCACTTGAGGAAAGGAACCATCAATATGATAAACCAAAAGCTTCTAGATCTATGTGAGATAGCTAATCATAGGCAGACAAGAAGATCGGTGCATGATCATGCATAATTTGGTATGTACTTGGATGAGGATAGAGCTCTTCTTGATATAGAAGAAGAAGAAAAGAGCTTGCAATAGTCTCAAGTTGAATCAACTGCATTTTTTGAAGAGAAATAGTTGTAAAATGTCAAAAAATTGTAGAAATATTTATACAAATGATGTAGAAATGAGGAAGAGTCTTCCTCGTGTAAATTAGAATCATATGTATTTTTTCTAGGATTTTTGGAAGCTCTTTGATAGCATATTTTTATATTAGAAGGGAAAAGGACCAAAATTCAAGTGTGAAAGAGGACACTTGAAAATGTATAAAAGATAATTTCCTCTATTTTGAGAGGGTTGGTTGTAATATTTTGCTATCCAAGTAATGTGAAGAGCTCTCCTACAGAAAATCGTGTTTCTCTCTTCCATGTACTTTCTTTTGATTTGTTGAGTCTATTCTTTGTGTAAATCCATGGAATTTGTGAGCTTCAATTGTGTATTTCTGAGTAATGTGTATGAAGAGAGGTGATTCTTAATGTATTGAGTAAGAAAGTGTAGAAGACTAAAGCTAGAAATGGAAATCTTAAGTTTTCACAAAATCGCGATTTTCTCGTCTGTGTGATATATGTATCATTTTTAAGATTTGACTTCATAATTGTGTTCTGCAAAGAAAATGGCACACTTTAGGCACCAAGATCATTGAAAATACTATTGTTTAGCTCAAGATAATCAAAACCCTAGATATTTCTCTTCATCTTCATAATTTCTCAGAAAAATAGTCATTTTCCTCTTATTCTTGGATTCCATTAACTAGAAGGGGCTGTGGTCTTTGCATACTTCCCTGATTGACAATTTAAAGATTTATAGTTGATCCTTTATGCTAAAATGATTGGATAGGACAACTCCAAAGGGTAACAACAAACATTTTTTGGCACTGTTGTCGGGGAACAAAGCAAAAGCTTCATTGAAGTTTGGACCTTGCTGGATCTTCCATTGTTGATGGTATTGAACACATTGAAAAGGTACTACTCTTTAATCAAGAAAGGAAACATGAAAAGGTAGGTTTCTTTGCTTGTCTTTTGGGAAAAGAAAGCAAGAGTTAACCTTTTGAGATAAAGAAGTTGTGAAATTCTTGCAAATTGATAGTTGCTCATATCATTTTTTAAGAGTAAAGTGCAAGTGTGTGAAAAATTGAATCAAGATTGTTGAAGCGAAGGTAAAATGTGACTATCTTTGCATTTGTAGAGTGCTTTTTTACTAAGTACCAAGCAAATTTGTTAATCTTGGAAAAGATGACATGATTGTATTGAGGAAAGTCAAGTAAAGTAGCTATATGCAAATAGATAAGATCCATTTGTTTAGACAAGGCAAAGCAATAATCTTGAGAGAAGATTTATTTGCATCTTGAAAAGAAAAAATGTTTGAGTTTATCTTTGCATGAATTGACAATTGCACTTCTTAGCACATATTTCCTTGGAAAGTTTTACTCCTAAACTGATTAGATTGCAAGCATAGAAGAGTATAACCAATCATGAAACAAAAGATCAATGGATCTTTAAACAAGAAAACCGTAAGTGAAGTGTTTACCTTGATTTCGGGCAAAATACTAAAAAAATTCATAAAATCCATTAAAAAATTCTAACAAATTTCCTTTTTTCTTAGAAATTTGGACTCGAGGATTGTTGTTGAAAGTGGAGGACAAAAAGTGGAAAAAAATTTTTGAAAATTGAAAGAAAATAAAAAATATCTATAGTGGAAGTTGCTGTTTAAATTTTTCAAAAATACTTTTTAAATGAGTTTGATGGTGTATAATTGCAAGTGACAAGTGATCTGAAGTTTGTGACGAACATTGAAGGGGACCAGGTGGAAAGAAAAGTCAAAAAGTGCAAAAGCTGGAAGTTCAAAAAAAACACGATTCTCTTCACAAGATCGCGATTTTCTGTAAAGAAAAAGAATTTGATTTATTTTGCACTTTTTGGTATTGAGGTAAGTGATTGTAAGAGGTTTCATAAAGTTGAGGGAGTAAAGAAAATCAAATTTCAAAATATCAGTAAGAATTGAGCATCCAGTGATTAAATTGAGAATTGGGTACAGAATCGCGACTTTCATCAGTAGGATAAAGGGAGTAAATTTTGTTGAAAAGATAAGAATTGTGAATCAAAACCACAAAATTGCTAAGGGATAAGGATCATACAGTGAAAAGTGAAAATTCTGAGAAATTCACACAAAATCACGATTGACTGAAGGACTATAAAAGCATGAAATCTCAAAAAAAAAGGCTCATTTGAGTGAAAGAGAGAGTGAGAGAACCTGACAGAATCGTGACTTCCTGCAACTACAAAGTTCTTGGATTTTTCTTGATCAAGCAAGCAAGGTAATAGTCTTCCAATAAATCTTTGCATGATTTCAAGTTTTCACATGATGATAAGAGCACAAAAACACAGAAAATTGTAAAAAACACGGAATCGCGATTTTCAGATTTTTGAATTTTCTTGAGAAAAAATAATATTCTTGCTAAAAATCTTTTATTGCATGTTAAAATTTTAATAAGGCGATTCTATTTGAGAAACAAAAACTTAAAAATCAAGAACCTGAAAAATTTTTAAAATCTGCTCAGAATTGCGATTCTGTAAACAAACACAAAATCGCGATTCTCTGAATTAAACACAAAATCGCGATTCTCTGAATTAAACACAAAATCGTGATTCTTTGAATTAAACATAAAATCGCGATTCCCAGAATACAATTTTCATAAGAAAATCGTGTTTTTAATGATTGTGATCAATCACGATTGTCTAGGAACAAAATCATGAAAATCACGATTCCCTTCACAGGATCGTGAAAATCACGATTCCCTTCATAGAATTGTGAGAAACACGATTCTATCCACAGAATCGTGAAAAACACGATTCTCTTCACAGAATCGTGAGAAACACGATTCTATCCATTTAAGGATGGCAGATATGAGGATAGACATGGATGTGTATACATCTTCTCACAGGATCTAGAAAACTCTAATGATTTAGGGCAATGTGCAGACAAGAGACCTTGGGAACAAAACCTAGGGCAACCAGACTTGCCAAGACAAAATGAAACTCACAATAATATTGAACAACAACAAGGTAGGAGAGTACACACTTCCCCAAATCCTTTTGAAAGAGAAGCAGACGGAATTAATGATTTTCCATTCAGAAGGAGACATCAGTGGCAAAATCATGGAAGAATGCTTAGCCCCTATCAAGTAGCTAAATGTATGAAGAATCAATATGAAGGATACTCTGATCCTCATGCTCATGCTGCAGAATTCAGACAATTAATTAGGGGAGAAGAAGTAGAGGATTACAAAGTACAATTTGAAGCATTTGGTCTAACCCTAACTGGACCTGCACTATCTTGGTTCATTCCCTTGAGAAAGGAAATGTATCCAGATATTGAATCTTTCCTTGAAGCCTTCATAAGGGAATTCTCAAAAACTGGGATAAAACATAGTACAACTACCTTGATACATAGCTTTAAACAACAAAAAGATGAAAATGTCAGAGAGGCAGCTAGGAGACTCAAGCAATATAGTGATAGATGTCCCAGAGAGGAGGTACCATTTATGGCAAGACAAGTATCTCTATTCATAGAAGGATTGAAAAGTACCCAATTAAGAACCTTGGTGTATTATAGGAGATGCCCTGACCTAGGAGCATGTGTGAAAGAGGCAATAGATTTAGAGGATAACAGGGGACAAGATCTATTAGCATTTGATCAACCTAGAACAAATGAAGATAAAATCCCATCAGCAGAAGAATTAGCACAAGCCATTGCCAAAGCCCTAGAAGTTATAACCAAGACAAATTTGATAAACACCAGGATAACAATAAATAAGAAATGCTATAATTGTGGAGAAAATCATTTAGTTCAACAATGTCCTTATCAAAAACCACAACATTTGCAAGATAGAAAAACACTCAAATATTGTACATTGGAAAGAAAATGGACAAATCATACCAGAGAAGAATGCTTCTACAATAAACAACCCATTAAAGAAAGAGAATATGTGAACCAACACAACTTAAAAAGAGAATCTGGATTTGTTGAGCAACCAAGACCAGTACTTGGACAACAACCACCTTTACCAACAAATGTAGTACCAGTGAAATACACACAAATAGAAGAAGAAAGCTCAAGACTTAGATCATCTTACAAAGAGGATTATCATTGGAATGAAGGATATCAGGAAGAGTGGGAAGGATATGAACAGAGAGAACCAGAACTGCAAGCCCTAGACTTGGGAAATGGGAGAATTGAAATGGATATAGCCACATTCATGTACATAACCAATAATTACATGTCCAATCAGAAACATCAATTCAAAGGGAGTCAAAAGATAATATGCTATAGATGTGGGGGAGAACATTTCATTAGAGACTACCCACAACCTCCTACACTAAGAATAGAAGGAGCCTATTGCAAGAATTGTGGCAGGGAACACTTAATAAAGGATTGTCCAAGAAACCCTAAAAAACAACAGAACACATCTAGTAACATACCATTAAAAACAATTAACATAATGGAGCAAGAAGAATTGAGTGACCATGATAAAAAAACTATAAATGCTATAACGAGAGCACAAGCTAAACAAGAAACAACAAAGGAGACACATACACAGGAACATAAGAAAATTCCATTTCCAAAAGAAAAGAAAAACAGACAAAAAGGGAGATGGGAAAGAAAAATGAGAATGGGTAAAAGTTTGGAAGAAGAGACTATGGAACAGTCAAACAATAGTCAACCTCAGAATGCACAAACTCAGCAAGAGACAAAAAATTCACAAAGTCTGGAAACTTTGATAAGAGCATACAAGGGAAGAATTCAAGAGGGACCAAATCCTACAGACCATGTGATGGCTTATCCTATGCCAGATTTAGAGCATGAAAGGATGCAAAGATGCAAACAAATCATACAAGAAGCACAACTCAAAATGGGGGGACCAGACAATTATCCAACAACATTTAGGGAAGCAAATGAAATAGAAATAAGGAAAACTATTGATCAGGAAGATAATTCACAAATAATCTTCCAAATCAATATAGAAAAACAATGTACAATTTTAAACCACACCACAATGGAGGAATTGGTAAAACAAAATCCTCACTTACAACACAATATTTTTGATCCACAGCAACAAGAGTTGGAAGAGTTGTTGAACATTCCTATTGATAAAATAGGAGGATATTGTGAAGGAGAAGAAGGGAACTCAACTCTGAGAATACAATTTGGTAAAAGTCATGCCAAGGCTATATTAGACAGTGGATCAGGAGTGGCTATCATGACTAAACAGACTTGGGAAAGATGGGAAAAAGCTGAATTAGTACCCACTAAAATGAGATTACAACTTACAGATGGACACATAGAAAAACCCCTAGGAATATGGGAAAAGGTGATTGTGGAAATATGTGGAATAGAGATAGAGCATACTTTTGCCATAGTTGAATTCCCACAATCCACTTCATATGAAATCATCCTAGGAAGACCATTTATGAGACAAATGCAAATTGTGCAAGATAAAAAATTGGGGTAATGTTTGCCTATATATCTTCAAAGCAAAGGAAGGATATCCAGAGTGAATCTAAGAAATGGTCAATATTGTGACATGTCCCCTCAAGAATGGTTCAAAATACATCAAAATCAAGAATTAAGTGAAGAATCAGATATTGAAGATCAGAATGAAATAGAATCATCAATATGGAAATGCAATGTGATAAGGAACCTCACAAATAGAAAAAGAAGGTTAAGAAAAGAAGATTGTGTAAAAGAAAGGAAATCACAGGATGAGAGCTATATACCACAAAAATTCAAAGATGAAGAATTTGAGCTTATGTTGGGAATCAGATTTTGACCACCATGGATCTAGCTAATGATGAATATGTGGGAGTGAAATTCCAAATGAAGAAGGGTATGATATCTTTCACATAGGAATACAAATGATAAAGGTGTCAAAAACAGAAGAAGACCAGGAGGAAGGAATAATATTAAAAACTAGAAAAAAACAATATCTGGAAGAAGTGGAAGCTATTGATGCCACAAAAGACAAAATCTCAGGAACATATAGAAAAAATAAACACAAAGAAATGGAAAAAGAGAAAGAAGTTGAGAAAAATAAAAAAATAACAAAAGAAGATCAACAATTTGATGTACCTTCAAATTTCAAGACCTATGAAGTAGAAGACATACTACTTCTAAAAATGAAACCAAAAAGAGAAAAGAAAAAGGGGGAGGCATATGACAATGAGGAACAAACTAAGAAGGTGATGATCACCCAGGAAGAGGGGGAAGAAAGACATATTGTAATAGCTAATGACATGACAAATCAAGAGGAGGAAGCATTAAGGAATTTGGCCAGAAACTATAGGGATGTGTTTGCTTACAGTTACAAGGATTTGAAAGGAATTGACCCTAAAATCTGTGAGCATAAAATTCCTATTACTCCTGATGCAAAACCTAGCAAACAAAGACACTACACATTCAATGACAAATACTCTGCTAAAATAAAGGAAGAAATTGACAAGCTGCTGGCTACCAATTTCCTCTATGAGATTGAGTACACAGAGTGGATATATCCTATAGTTGTAGTACCAAAAAAGAATGGGAAACTCAGAGTATGCATTAACTTGAAAAAGGTGAATGCTGCAACTATAAGGGATATTTATCCATTACCCATAATAGACCATCTTTTGGAAAGAGTTGCAGGAAAGGAGGTCTATAGCTTTTTGGATGGTTTTTCAGGATATAATCAAGTACCAATAGCTTTAGAAGACCAACATAAAACTTCTTTTTCCACAAAATGGGGAGTCTATGCCTTTAGGGTTATGCCCTTTGGTTTAACTAATGCCCCAACAACTTTTCAAAGATTGATGTGTCACATCTTCAAAGAATTCCTGAGGAATATAATGGAAATCTATGTGGATGATCTTTGCACTTTTTCATTAAAAAGACAAGATCATTTGAAAGATTTGGAAAATATATCCAAAAAATGTAGAACATACAGAGTATGTTTAAATCCAGAAAAATGTGTGTTCTTTGTGAGGCAAGGGAGAATGTTAGGTCACATAGTCTCCAAAAATGGAATTTCAGCTGATGAAAGAAAAAGGCCATAGTGGAACTTCCAAGACCAACAAATGTAGAAGAACTTCAAACTATTCATGGGACATTGTGGGTATTATAGAAAATTTGTACACAAGTTTGCAGATATTGCAAAACCTTTGTATGCTTTAATCACAAAATTTGAGTGGACCAAAGAGTGTGACCAAGCTTTTGAGACTCTAAAAACTTGTTTGGTAACAGCACCAATTCTGAAAACCCCACAGTGGAATAAAATTTTTCATGTTCGTGTAGATGCTTCAAATTATGCTTTGGGATGTGTGTCAGCACAACCAATAGAAGGAAGCAAATTAGATTTTCTAGTTGCTTATGCTAGTAGGCAATTGAATTTAGCAAAAAAAAATTATACAACCACTGAGAGGGAAGGGTTGGGAATGATATTTGCTGTGAAAAAATATAGACATTATCTTTTGGCCAACAAGTTTAAATTCTTTGTGGATCACCAAGCTTTACTCTACTTAGTAAACAAACCATGTCATACAGGTAGGATAGATGCTTTCTTCTACTAATGGAATTTGAGTTTGAGGTAGTGGTCATGCAAGGAAAAACTCGTTTAAGAGCAGATAATTTGTCCAAAATTCAAACCAAAGAGCCAAGTTCACCTTTAGATGATGACTTACCAGATGCATATCTATTCAAAGTAGAAAGTATTCTTGAATGGGCCATGACTTTAGTAGCTTTGCTAACCATGGGACCTTGCAGAACCTCTGGAAGCAACACACATTTGGTATTACAAAGCAGGAATTTTATGCTGCTAGCTGGACATTTGTATCATCTCAATCATATGGGTATATTGGAATATTGTACTCCAGAAGAAGAGCAGCAGGAGTATTTAAGAAGAGCTCATTGTTGGAATCCCTGTATTCATGCTTCCATGATAGTCACCCTAAGTAATCTCAATAGGATGGGAGTACATTGTCCTAATAAGATTCAAGATGTAAAAAAATATATTTCCAACTGCTGGGAATGCCAATCCTTCCAAAATTCAGAAATTATAACCTTATACTAGTTTCAGAAAAATCCAGATTGGAGTGCAAACATAATTGAGAAGTTGAAAAGAAATAAGAAAGGAAAGCCAGTAGGAGCCAGTGTAGACTTAAAGAATCTACAAATGATTTTTGAAGAGTATCAACTGATAGGAGATCAATTGTACAAGAAAGGGATGGATGGATATTTAAAAATCTGTGTTCCTGAAAATAAGTATATGGAAAATGTTGGAGATGGCACATTCTGGAGTGGCAGGAGGACATTTTTCAAGTGAAAGGACTGCTAAACTCATATTATATTCTGGTTTTTGGTGGCCAACTCTATTTCCTGATGCAAGAATATATGTGAAAAGATGTGACATTTGTCAAAGAGTGAGTCAACCAAATAAAAGAGACAATATGCCATTAGTACCACTAATTTCAGCAAGAGCTTTAGTAAATGGGGGCTGGATTTCATTGGACCTATACACCCTCCAGCAAAACAATCCCATGCTGAATATATAATTGTAGCCACAGATTACTTGACCAAATGGGCAGAGGCTAGAGCTATAAAAAGAAATGATGCTCAGACTACTGCAAGATTTCTCTATGAAAATATCATCACCAGATTTGGATTACCAATTGAATTGGTAAGTGATAGGGGGACTCATTTTTTGAACCAAATCATAGAAAACATAACTGAGTATTTCATGATCAGTCATAGAAAGTCAGCCCCTTATCACCCACACGCCAATGGATTAGCAGAAAGTACTAATAAAGTACTTTGCACTGTGTTGTCAAAATTGGTAAACACAAATAGGAATGATTGGGATTTGCAACTTAATCATGTCTTATGGGCTTATAGAGTGGCATACAAAACTGCACTTTGGAACCACACCATTTAATTTGATATATGGACAAAATGCAGTTCTACCTTTAGAATTCCTTATTCCAACATTAAAGGTGGGTAGTCAATACTTATGGACTGGACATGAATTATCTGAGAGTGGTGGAATTGGAAAAACCGGAAGCTTCTAGACTTCAAGCAATCATGAGCATATATGTAGACAAGAGAAGGCAAAAAGCTTATCATGATGTTCATATTAAAGAAAAAGACTTACAAGAAGGAGATCTAGTTTTGGCATACACAGTAAAAGAACATCAGACAAAATTTCAGAAAAAAGGACATGGGCCTTATATTATTAATCAAATAAGTAACAGTGGAGCTATCCAATTAGCTAATATAGATGGAGAAATCATGACAAACTTCATAAGTGGATATAGAGTAAAAAGGTATGATCTTCCATTAACTATTTTTGAATGGAGAAGAATACATCAAGCTCAAAATAGGAAAAAAGAAGAGGAAAAAATTAGAAAGGAGGCTCAACAGGAGGCAAAGGAAAGGATAAGAAAAATTAAGGATCTTAGAGAAGTCCTTTTGTGTGAAACACCTCTAAGAGTAAGAGAGCATTTGCCTGTTATAACAATGAATTTTCATAATGAGAAAATCAAGGTTTTGATAGATTCAGGTGCACAAGGAAATTTGATCAGTTCAGTTTTGTTGGATAAGTTTAGCTTAAAAAGGACTCAAAGTAAAACATTTATCAAAACCTTAGAGGGACAGATAATACAAAGCTTATCTTCACCATCTATTAAAATGAAGTTCAATGAGGAATATATGAAAATAGATTGTGAACAATGGCCAGATCATATGATGACTGAGAAGTTGATTTTGGGACAACCATGGCTCACGCAAGGTAAAGTAATGTTGGATTTTGAAAATAGGAAGCTTAAATTGACATTAAATGACAAAAGGTTTTTAATGTTTTTATTGAGTGATGAAGAACAAGAAAATCAACAGGATATCTATGACTGAGAATTGGAGAGATTTACTTTTTCACTAGAAGCTACAAAGAAATCACAAACACCACCTCTTCATGACCAAATTTACTTCAATAAAAAACAAGAGAAAATTGAAGAAACAAAAGGTGTTGAAAAGACAGAAGAAAGGTGGCAAGTATGGAATGGTCAGAAGCATCTAGGCATCAAGATAGGAAGAATGTGGAAACAAAGTACATACAAGCATTGCTTATCAAAACAATTTCCCAGAACTAAATGGATATGGAAGCCAAAAACTTCCAAGTACAGTTTATCAAAAGAAGATGGTTTTATTCCTAGAACAAAGTCAATAGGAATCAAGTATTGTTGGGTAAAAAAATCAGATCTGATTCAATGGAAAGGAAACAAGCATGAAGATACTAAAATAGTTCAAAAAGTATGAAGAATTGCAGATGAAGGAAAAGGCAAAATGGTCATCTGATGCACACATGGGATTTTTGAAAAAAATTCAGAATTTTACAAGAAGGAAATTATGACATCTTGGAAATTATTTCCATTGACTCTACCTCATCCTCTTTCTAAGAAAAGAAATAGGAGGGGAAGAGAGAGAAGTGGAGGAAATTATTATTAAAAAAATTTATAAAAAAAGAGAAGAAAAAAAGGAGAGAAAAAATTATCAATTATTTTGTAATTCTTTTTGTTTATATAAGTTATACTACACAAGCAAGATATAGAGTGTAATTTAGCAGGTTTCTATTTTTTTCATTTTTTCTTTTTTATTGTTAAAAAATTTATATTAAAAAAAAAGAGTTGTTAAAAGGAAAGAGAGCACTAGACATCTTGCTACACATGTGATGATCACTTCAATTGAGTTCTTATCTGTAACACAAATAAGGAAGTCAAGATTCATCTGAGATTTTATTTTCATTTCTTCTTCATTTCATCTCAAGACAAATGTGATTTTATTTATGTTTCTTGTGAATCATGTGGGTGGAGTCTTCTTTTTTGTGTGATGTTATATTTTCTCCAGAATGGTGAATCCAAAGGAACTGCCAATCCATGACTTCAAAGCAGACTCAGTAACTCTGTCTAGAGGACATTGGTTTTTGGACAGTGAAGCTGCAGTAGAAAAATTGGAGCTGGAGTCTGATGATGAACAGGAAATTCCAGAAACAAAGAAGATAGCCAGGGAACTGAAGGAAACTCTTAATATTATTGGACAACATATTTTTACAGTAGGAGTTGGAGGTCACAAGTACACCATGCTGTGCCAGGAATTTTACAAATTCCAAAAAATTGCAATCAATTACAAAAGATGGAAAGCAGTAGGATTACACAAACTGTTGGATGAACCGTTATTTTCCATAGACTTCGAAAGAGTATCACAAGTGATGAATAGTCTGCTAGAGATTGGAAAGGGCAATGATGCATATTTCAGGTGTTCTATCAAGGACAAAGAAAACAAGGAAGTGAATATTACTATAAAGGCAGAGCATATCAGGGCAGCCCTCCAGTTCTATTCCATGGGAACTAAGCTGGACAACAGTTTTGTCAAGAAGAATAAATCAACCTATGCAGGATATTCTAAATTTGTTGATTTCAAAGGAAAAGAGAATGAGGAGTATGCCATTAGAATGTTCCTTCAATACTTTTGTTTCCCAAAACTATCTACATACACCATGCCACACAAGCCAGTGACACTGATCATGTTTAATAATAAAGACAGAACCAAACCTTTTGGAGTGATGGATGTAACTCCATACATACATGATCAATTGAAGGAAGTAGCCAAACATTGGGAGCAAAGGAAGTTCATGAATGGAGGAGGATCAATTAAAGTTGGCTCCAGAAGCTCAATACTTCAGAAGTTTGATGACAGGAATCAAAAGTCCCTCTAAGATGATGTCTGTAAGAGAAGTACAAGCCCAACCAAGCATGAGGGGAGCAGAAAGGAAAAGAAAGGGAGTCTCAAAAGAAGTCATTCCAATAAAGAAAAGAAGATTGGATCCAAGAAAAGTGGAATTAGAACAGGAGGAGGCAACAAAGGAAGAGCATGAAGCTGGTCAAAAGGAAGTTCAGTCTTCAAATGAACCTGATCCACCTCAGACAAGCAAGGAACAATTGTATTCTTATCTGGCTCAAGGAAACAATAAAAGGGCAATCTATGAAGTTCAATATCAAAAAATGTTGGAAGACTACTCTTGTAAAGCAACCGATTGGATACAAGAAGAAGTGGAACACTATGAAGAGTTGCATGATCAGATGATGGCAGTAGAGACTGAAGAGGTTTTTGTTAAAAAGGAAGTAGAATGTTGGCTTATTTCAAGGATTTACAAGGTCCTCCTAAAACTAGGACCACAGTAGTAGTGAAGAAGAAGGTTCAGAAGAAATTTGTGCAGAAAAAGAAATTGACCAAGAAAAATAAAGAAAAAGCAGTAGAACCTGTACAAAGGATGGAGACAAGAAAATTGTCAGCAGAAGAAAAGAAGGAGGAGCAATCCATTGTTATAAAAGAACCAAGAATGGACAAATCAGGGATAGCTGGTTCTTCATAGTTCTCTTCAAATTCAGAGAGTGACATTGAAAATTTTCTGTTGAAAAGTTTGAATTTATCAGTACCTAGCACACCAAACGTGACAGTACAAGCCTCTGAAAAAAATAAAACACCAGAAGATTTGAGTGAGAAGTCACAAGGAAAACAGGTCCAAGAAGAAGCAGCAAAAGGTTAGTCCTGGAGAAGAGAAAAGGATATTAAAAGGTAAAGCAGTGATGATGGAAGAAGAGGTTGAAGTAAGGAAAGAGTTCAGTAGTGGGTTGGTGGACTTGGGTTTAAAACAATATGGACAAAACCATCACATCAAACTTCTTTCAAATTTAATGAGGAAACGGTAGAAGTAGAAGAGGAAGCTCAGATTTGCAGCTCAGTGCACAAGAAGGAAAACAAAGATCAAATTGAGGAAACTGAGGAAGTATTAGAAAAGATGGATTTCAAAGAGGGTAAAGAAGGAAATATAGAAAAAGAAATAAACCAAAGTATAGAAGACATACTTTATGATTTAAATCATAATGAGGAGTTCACAACTGCAGAAGTTATGGAAAAAGAAGAAGCATTAGATCTTTTGAATATAGATGAGCAAGAGAAAGGACAACAGGAGCAGCAAATGAATGATCAGGTAAAATTCTCAGTAGAGAATGATTCAACTTCAACACAGTATAATATTGTACAGGAAAAGGAAGAACAGCTCATTGAAGAGAAACAACAGGTAATGGAGAAGAAGAAGGCAAAAGAGTTGGAAATAGTAAAAGAAACATCAGATTATGAGAGGAAGAGAGTCAGACATTGGAGTATGAGGAAGATGTTGTAGATAAAGAAGAAATGGAAGCAGAAAAGGGCTATGAAGAGCAAAAGAACCAGGTCATAGAATATGACGAAGAAGATGGAGAAGAAAAAAACTACAAGGAAGAAAAATAGATAGAAGTAAAGCAAGTAGAGTTAGAAGCTGGATTAGAAAGGATACCTAAAGATATCAGGTCTACTTGTAAAGTAATCATGAGCAATATAGAGCAGTTCAGACCATCTAATAGAAACATGATAATATCAGGAATGGTGGCTGAATCAGAGTTTGTGAAAGGTACTAGAATCATTAATGAGCAAAAGAACGAAAAGGAGCAATCAGAGGAACAACTGAAGATTGTCCAAGAAAGAAATGAGGATTTGACCAAAAGAATAATCTCATTAGAAGAACTAGAGATTCAACAACAAAACAAAATTCAATTTCTTGAAGAGAAATGTGCAAAGCAGATAGAGCATAGCAGCAAAATAGAAATGGAGCTGAAGAAAATAGAAGGAAGATACAGAACACTTCAAAGCTCATATCAGATTATGGTCAAAGCAAATGAAGAAATAAACATGTTATTGATGGAAGAAGGCCAATTAAAAGAAGAGAGCAAGATTGTACAGGTAACACAGGATGAGAGGGAAGAATTGAATAAAGAAATTATAAGACTACAAGCAGAGCTGAAGGAAGCTAAGGAGTTGGAAAAGCAAGCTAGTGTACATGCTGCCAACTCAATGAGAGGTTATAATAAACTACATTTGGATATAGCAAAAGAGAGGAGTGATTGGCAGTTGAGTATAGAAAAAGAAAGAAGTGAGTGGAAATCAGAAAGAGATTTGTGGACATCTCAGAGTAGAAGCTTAATGTTGATGGTGGAGGAGCTACAGAAGAAATTGGAAAATCCACAAATACAGGTTGAAGAGCAGGTGGTGACTACACAAGTGGAAGAATATGAGGGGGGAGAAGATAACAAAACTCAACACTTTGATGAACAGGGAACCAAAGCAACAGTTGAGGAGTACTCATATGAGTTTGTTCAGAAGCTTTTAATAGAAAGGGAATCTAGAATGGAATTTATCAGGAAAATGCATAACGGATATGAAGAACAAATTGTGACTTTTGCTCTCAACAAAGGAATAAACCCAGACCAACACCATTGGGCAGCAGATGGTCTAGGTATACCTTTTTGTATGATTATTGAAAGCATTAAAAATTACCAGCTTGCAAGGGTAGGATTGTCATCAAACAAGTATTTGGAATATGAAGAGGATATCAATGTAACTAAGGAATTATTTGAAAAAGCCAATCCTAAATGGAGGAACAGGTGGTTAGATACCAACAAAGAATGCAAGAAAATCTGGAAAGAGGCACCTATTCAGCTAAAGATAAATCCAGCCTATTGTCCAGTAGCAAGAAGAAGGGAATGGACTGTGTTTTGGGAAAGAAGAAATGCAGGACAGATTCCAGCAAAATGGCTGAACTTTCCAAAGGTAGAAGGACCTAATGCAGGAACATGGCCAACAAAGAAATATATGGTTGACATAGCAGAGTTTGTCATATCTACATATAAAGATGTCAATGATCCAGCTTGTATTTTATTGACCAGAGTAATGCGACTCATATTAGCATGTATAGAAACATTTATAGATATAGATGTCAAAACCCTCAACTACATTGGTTTTAATTCACCAACTGATGCCTTAGTTTTTGATCTAAGTGAAACCCCAAACAAATTTTTTTTTATGGCCTATTATAGTAGAATAATATTTTTGGGTAGTCATTACCTTCAGATTTTTGAGGATGCTTTTGACTATGGATTTTTTGAGAGAGAATCAGAAATCTTTGGAAATTTATCAGTAGTCACAAAGTCAAGACTCACCGCCTATGAAGCAGCATATACAGAATATTTGAAGAAAGATGTAACAGACAAACCAGAGGTAGTTGTACAGTGGAGAAAAGCATTATTCGAGATGGTCAATAATTTGAACATCACAGAGTGAAAAAGTCATGATCTACTATCACAGGTTTATCAAAGAAAGAAGAAGTGAAGGAAGCACTCATTATATATCAGCAAGAATATTTTTTGTCAGGAGCCAAAAAGTCTAGGAGGGGAAGAATGTTAGAAGAAGCATTTTTTGAAGAGAAATAGTTGTAAAATGTCAAAAAATTGTAGAAATATTTATACAAATGATGTAAAAATGAGGAAGAGTCTTCCTCATGTAAATTAGAATCATATGTATTTTTTCTAAAATTTTTGGAAGCTCTTTGATAGCATATTTTTAGATAAGAAGGGAAAAGTACCAAAATTCAAGTGTGAAAGAGGACACTTGAAAATGTATAAAAGATAATTTCCTCTATTTTGAGAGGGTCGGTTGTAATATTTTTGCTATCCAAGTAATGTGAAGAGCTCTCATGCAGAAAATCGTGTTTCTCTCTTCCGTGTATTTTCTTTGTGTAAATCCATGGAATTTGTGAGCTTCAGTTGTGTATTTCTGAGTAATGTGTATGAAGAGAGGTGATTCTTAATGTATTGAGTAAGAAAGTGCAGAAGAACAAAGTTGGAAATGGAAATCTTCAGTTTTCACAGAATTGCGATTGTCTCGTTTATGTGATAAAGGTATCATTTTTGAGATTTGACTTCATAATTGTGTTTTGCTGAGAAAATGGCACACTTTAGGCACTAAGATCATTGAAAATACTGTTGTTTAGCTCAAGATACTCAAAACCCTAGATATTATTTCTCTTCATCTTCATAATTTCTCAGAAAAACAGTCATTTTCCTCTTATTCTTGGATTCCATTAACTAGAAGGGGCTGTGGTCTTTGCAGACTTCTTGGATTGACAATTTAAAGATGTGTAGTTGATCCTTTATGCTAAATAGATTGGAGAGGACAACTCCAAAGGGTAACAACAAACAGGGGGTTGTAGACAGAGATCAAGAAAATTGTGGTTTGAGTTGTGGCCTGATCTAAAAACTTAAAACTCTTTTGGTGCTTACACAAATGGCCAAAAGCATTTCGCATAATGAAATCATGTTCTATAGCATTTTTGATTCACTACCCGAGATCCTTCATTGAATACATGTTCAATCTTTATCCTCTATATGCAATTTTTAATCACTTTAACATTTCTCATATAGAATCTAGAGATCTCAATGTTAAATAGACCAAAATTTTGGGCACATTTTAAGCTCCAAAATTTTCAAATAATGTCAAAAAATCACATGTTTTTAGTTGATTTTTGAAATGTATGTATAATGATATAAAATTGGAAAACATAAGATGTAATTTTCTTGCTTTTTGATGAGGGATTTCTCTTTTATCGACAGATTAATCGTTTGTTATGACTCCCTATTATGGATAGATAGATGGATAGATAGATAGATAGATAGATAGATAGATAGATAGATAGATAGATAGATAGATAGATAGATAGATAGATAGATAGATAGATGGATGGATGGATAGTTGGATGGATGGATGGATGGATACATAGATACATAGATAGATATGTATCCTGGTGGGCCGAGTTTTTTAAGTATGAAGAAGAGATTGTAAAAAATATCATTGTAGCCATTGGCCAATTAATATTCCATTTCACATGGGATATTAGCAAACAAAGATCAATGAATGTGATCAAAGCATGTAATGGAGATACACTTTAAAGCTTTATACATCCACTAGAAAGGAATATTTATGTGGGTACAAGGATGGCAAAACAAGTTGAAGCAGGATGGCATGGAAATTTGAAAGAAATAAATGCCGAAACACTTATTGTGCGATCTTAGCTCGTTTCGGCCTTTGAACGCACTATCGTAGTGCTTGTGCATGTTATTTTGTCTTTTTATGCCAAAGATACATACATGTTTTGTTTCACCAATATAAGCATCTCAAAGTCTAGTACAGGTCTAGCAAAACTCATTTGGGTAATTATGTTCAACTTTTTCAGATATAGTCATTTTTTTGCATCAAGGTATTTTAGTTAATGGCCATGGCTAAAAGCAGTGATGCATGTCGTATGTTGGTTGTTGAGGATAAGTTGGATGATACGAATTATCCATTGTGGGCTTATATGATGCATCATGTATTAGTCACAAAAGGACTATGGAATATTGTGTAGGGTGTTGAAAGATGTCGTGTTACACCTACGAATACAGGTACTACAAATACAGGTACTGAAGCTGATGCAGATGGAGTCGAAGATGGTGATATTCTACAAATTCATGTTCATGCTACGGTTTCTACTGCACCTACTATAGAGCAAATTCATTCAGATGGCAGAGATGCTCAAGCACATGCATTGATAGCCGTGTCTGTCAAATGTGCCATTATCCGTCACATTTGCTTTTGCAAAACAGCTAAGGATGCTTGGGATACACTTAACACATTGTACTAGGCTAGGAATAAGGCTCGTATTGCTTACCTTCAAAAACAGTTGGAGAGTGAGCACATGAATGAAGGTGATTTTATGGACAATTTTGTGACAATGATCAAGGATTTGAAGGAACAATTGATTTTTGCTGATAAAGTCCTTCCTGATAGCTCACTTGTGCAGACTGTTTTGAATGGTCTTCCTGACTCATATCAGAGTTTTGCTTCTACTCTTCGTTTGATGATGAAAGGCACTCCAAATGCCTTAAAAGTTGAATAGTTAATTTTTGTTCTATTGCAGGAAGATCAGTCCATGCAGAACAGGTCTATTATGCGTGTTGTGGATCAAGCTTTCCTGGCTAGGCAAAAGGGAAAAGGAAAATGGAGCTCTTCCACTAGAAAATTTGGTAATTCTGCACATTCAAAGAAGGAAGACAAAGATGAGAAGAAATAAAAAAAATAGAAATTGTTTTGCAAATATTGTTAAGCAAATGATCATGTTTGTAGTTTTGACCCATCTTCTCATGAGCAGTGCATGTCTACAGTAGACTTAGATGTTTGGTACTTTGATAGTGGGGCGACCAAACATATTACCTCATAGCATAGTTTCTTCTCTTCACTCGAGCCTACCCCTGCAGGGAAATACTATTACATGCACCAACAACTTCTATTATCCTGTTATGGGAGTTGGTAAGATCATTCTGACTACTATTGATGGTAGTTCTTTTACATTGTCAAATGCTTTATTTGTGCTACGGATCAAGAAGAATCTGTTATCAGTTTCAGCTTTAGCCAAGATTGGCTTGGTTGTGAAATTTGTTGATGACAAATGTATAGTTCATAACCAAATGGGGATGTGATTATTGCTTCTGGCATCTTATCTCATGAACTCTATAAGCTCATAGATTATGAAAAATGTGTGGATGATTCAGCATGTGCAGTACATGATTCTGAGGCTATATCAGATGCAAATCTTTGGCATGCATGCTTTGGTCATCTGAATTTTTCTACTTTGCTATGCATGCAAAAATATGAAATGTGTCCTCTTTGCCCAAACTTGAGGCACCTAGAAAACATGTCTATGAAGGCTGTATTTTGGGAAAAATACAGCATTGCTCCTTTCCAAAAGATGGTTCAGTTCGGGCTACTAAAAAATTGTAGCTTGTACATAGTGATGTCTGTGGTCCTATGTAGACACCTTCTTTTCGAAACTATCTTTAATTCATGACTTTCACTGATGATTTTTCCAGGCATGCATGGGTATATCCACTCAAAGCAAATTCCGAAGTGTTCATGTGCTTCAAAAAGTTTTTTGTTTTGGGTAAAAATATATCAGCATGTAAAATGGGCACCCTTCATTCTGATCGAGGGGGGGGGATATATATGTCTTCTGAATTTAATGCATTTTTGGCTGAATGTGGGATAAAACATCAGTGTACAGTGTCTTATACAGTGATAGC
Source organism: Ceratopteris richardii (assembly GCA_020310875.1). Lineage (NCBI taxonomy): Eukaryota > Viridiplantae > Streptophyta > Polypodiopsida > Polypodiales > Pteridaceae > Ceratopteris > Ceratopteris richardii. The sequence goes on along the minus strand of CM035439.1, from coordinate 3,800,289 downwards.
TACTTAGTAGAAATAGCTAAGTAGTAACAAGCTGCTTAGTAGAAATAGTTAAGTAGTACCAAGCTCCTCAATATCAACAAACTAAGAACAAGCTTAATAATATTAGCTACTTAGTAGAAATAGCTAACTAGTAACAAGCTAATTAGTAAAAAATAATTACTAATTAAAACTAACTAATTAATCATCACCTACCTAGTAGCACCTAACTAATAACAAGCTAACCACTAACAACTAATCAAGAACTAGCTACTTAGCAATAGCGAATTGATAACAAGCTAATTAGTACATGTAATAGCTCTGCCATGCACCATAGTTGTTGAAGTGGATTCCAGAGGGAAGCTCATTTTTTAAATTAATCCTAGGTTTGTGCATATTGGTTGGGTTCAGGCCCTCGATGTGTTCCAAGTGTAGCACTCAATTGGAGAGACTTCTAAAATATAGCACTATGGTGTAATTGTATGGTGTTTTCATATGAACGCTCTCTAGCTTGCATACATACACATCTTGCATAAGGGAAACAATGCACTATTTTTTCTTTTGTTTCTTCGTTCATGTGCCTTGATATCCTTATCTCTCTCTCTCTCTCTCTCTTTGCAAGTAAAGCAAACTATTGAAGTTCAAGTGACCAAAATGAGCATGTCAAAGCTCCATTTCAATCGTGGTAGAAGTATGAGCAACCAAGGCATTTGAGATAGCCCTCTTGTATGTATCCATGTGATACAAACCATTACATAATGTACCGGACATCACGATAAGTACACTATTGTTAAAATCATGAATCATACACTTATCATCAACAAAGTGTACATCAAGTCTAGCTTTGGCAATCAACAGAACTAACATTAAGTTCTTTTTTATATCAGGTACATACAATGCATTTTTCAAGAGAATGAAACCTCCATTAGAAACCATAAGTTCAACTTCTCTTGTAATTCAAGAAGTCATAAATTTTTGAAAACTTTGAGGCAAACTTATAACATATTCAATGGGTACCATATCTTTGGTCGATGAGTGATCATCCCATTGGGGAATTAGGAGGTGATTTTGGCATTGGATCTTCATGCTCAAGTTGTGGGTCTACTTGTGTAGCCTCCTCTTAAGCCTTCTGTAATTTATCAATTTGATGTTGAAATTCAAGGTTTTCTTCCCTATAGGTACCTATATTGTTGCAAGGCTTATTTATCAGGGCCTATAACTAAGAGATATTTTTAACACATCCTCTTACTTTTTGTAATGTTTGAGGATCACCCGTGGCCCTTGCATCCTTTATCTATCATCTTAGATTTTGTTTCTCTAAGCTCAAACTCTATCTTGTGAGCTTCCAATCTTTCTTCATACTATGCTTGTACTCCAGATGTGTCTTCACATGTACCTAGTTTTTATGGGGCATGTGTGTCCTCTGCGGACACGGATGACCTCTTCCTCTTTGATCTTGATTTGATTCTAGTAGAATTGTTCTTGACTAGTGTGTGTCCACAAAATTTTTCAACTTCTCCTACTCAATGTGCAATTCATCCATTTGTTTTTTAATTTCAAGAATTTACTTATGTTCTTCCCTCACTTCCTCAATATATTTATCTTTCTTTTTGCTAGTGCTTGATCCACCTCTTGAGTTTTTTGTTGGAACTCATGATGTCCTCTACCAAACTGATCAATATGTAGCCATCACTAAGTATCTACATGAATTGCTTCAAAGTCTATGGCTAAATAGATCATCCTAATATGATCCTCTTGGGTTCCATATAATAAGAAGTATATGCTCCTAGACACTTTGAACTATCCCAATAAAGGTCAACATGGCCAAAGTAACTATGGGAGAAAAATAAAGAATGATAAAGAATACCTGATTGTAAGTATACAAACTATACCTCCCACCGGATGGGCATGTTACACAGTATACAAGTGACTGTGTAAGATCAAGAATCAAGTAACCCCCATCAAGTGACAACAGTGTCGAAAGCTATCCTATGGTAGAGCTTTAGTTAAAGCATATGCAGCATTATCTCGAGTGTGAACCTTCTCAAGAATAATGCGCTTAGTGGCTAAGCAATCTCTAATGAAGTGATACCTCACCTCAATGTGCTTGGTCTTTGCATGATAGACCAGATTCTTAGCCAAAGCAATGGCACTCTGACTATCACTGAGCAAGCGAGGTACATGCTGAGGTAAACCCATATCACAAGCAAGACGAGAAAGCCACAATGCTTCCTTACATGCCTCACTTGCTGCAACATACTCTGCTTCTGTGGTGGAAACAACTGTACATTCTTGAAGACGAGATCTCCAAGAGATAGCACCTCCAGCAAAATGAAAAATATACCCTAATGTAGACTTACAATTGTCTACACAAGCAGCATAGTCAGAATCTGTGTAACCAATAATGGATGCTTTCCCTCTACCTAAGCATAGACACTTGTCCTTACAGCCACTCAAATATCTCAAAATCATCTTGACCGCTTCCCAATGTTTCTTGCCAGGATTAGACATATATATGCTCACAATTCCCAGTGCAAATGCAATGTCTAGTCTTGTAGCTACCATAGCGTACATGAGACTACCAACAGTAGACTCATAGGGAATTTTGGTCATGAATTCCTTTTCCTCATCTGATTCAGGGCAATCATCCTTGCTCAATTTCACATATGTGGGTAAAGGTGTACTCAATGCCTTTCCACCCTGCATATTGAATCTATGAAGTACTTTGGATATATACTCACTTTGAGACAAGTATATGCATCTTTTACTCCTATCACGAGTAATGCACATGCCAAGAATATGTTTGGCATCCCCCAAATCCTTCATATCTAATGTCTGACTTAACTTCTTTTTGAGAATTGACAAGTCATAAGAGGACTTCCCACCAATCAACATATCATCGACATAAAGTATCAAACATATCAAGCTTCCATCTGAGCATCTCTTTGTGTAGAGACAATGATCCTCATTGCTTCGAGAATAGCCTTGAGACTTCATAAAAGCATCAAAATTTTGGTACCATTGTCTAGGGGACTGTTTAAGTCCATACAAGCTCTTCTTGAGCTTACAAACTAGACTTTCCTTGCCAAGAACTACATAACCCTCTGGTTGTTCCATATAGATCTCATCTGTAAGATCTCCATGCAAGAAAGCAGTTTTCACATCCATTTGGACTAACTCTAAGTCCACCATTGCAACGAATCCAAGCAACATGCGTAGGGTAGTCATCTTGACCACTGGAGAGAAGATTTCCTCGAAATCAACACCATGTTGTTGCTTAAAACCCTTTGCAACAAGTCGTGCTTTATACTTTGGAGAAGCACTATCTGATGTGAATTTCAACTTATATACCCATTTACATGGTAAAGCTTTCCTGCCATTTGGCAAAGGTACTAAATCCCAAGTACCATTCTTGTGAATAGAATCCAACTCACTCTTCATGGCACGCTCCCACTTGACATGATCCTCTGTTTGCATAGCCTCTTTGTAGCAAGAAGGCTCATTGGCATCTATTAGCATAACAAGATCTAAACCTGAAACATATCTATTAGGTGAATGTGAGACATGTGCAGAACGTCTCAATGGTTGCTGAACAGGAACATGTGCAGACTGATCTGAATGGACATTCTCTTGAACATCCCTATGTGCAGCATTTTTATGCATGCTAACCGGAGGACTAGTATCCTCAAACACCACTCTTCTCACTTCATCCTCCTTAATGGGCTGTTTATGCATCTTAGAGTCATTGAAAATGACATCACTACTTCTGATCACTGTCCGTGTTTCAGGATCCCATAAACGATATCCAAATTGTCCTTCTCGACCATATCCAAGAAAAATGCATTTGTTGACTTATGGTCCAACTTCTACCTAAGATTCTTGGGTATATGAACATATGCTTCACACCCAAAAACTCGAAGATGATCATAATATGGTGGCTTCCCTATCCATAGCTCTTGTGTCACTTTTAGACCTTTGGCAGTAGTAGGTGAAAGGTTAATCACATGAACTACAGTCAATATTGCTTCTGCCCAAAAGCCTTGTGAGAGGTTTGCATGATGCAACATAGAGACTACTCTATCTTGAATAGTTCTATTCATCCTCTCAGCTACACCATTTTGTACTGGGGTATAATGAGCTGCAAACTCTCTACGAATCCCTCTAGACTGATAGAAAAGGCTAAATTCATGTGAGGTATACTCACCCCTATTATCTGAACATAAAGCCTTAAGCTTAGTTCCTTTTCCAATCTCAACTAAAGCAAACCATTTTCTAAAGTAGGGAATACCTCATCCTTCGATTTGATAGGATATACCCATAATTTTCTAGTAGCATCATCTATGAAAGTGACAAAGTAAAGAGAACCACCTAAGGACCTAGTGGGCATAGGACCACGCACATCTGTATGGATGAGATCTAAAGGTTGAATTGAAGATTCAATGTGTGTTCTACGCACATTTCTAGTTTGCTTTCCATATTGACAATGCTCACAAAATGAAAAATCAGAGAAAGATAACACAGGTAAGTAGCCAGAACGAGAAAGATTTTCCATTCCACTACGAGATATATGGCCCAAACGGCCATGCCAAATACAAGCCATAGGTTGTTCAATAATAGCTAACAAGTGTTCTTTCTGTGATACAAATAAAGGATAAAGTGAGCCAACTTTTCTTCCTTTTGCAATAACCATATTGCCCTTTGATATACAAAAGGACTAAGCATAGAAGACTACCTTGTAACCAAGGTCATCAACTTGATCAACTGACATCAAACTGCATGATAACTGAGGTACATGGCGTACATTATGCATAGTAAATTTTGAACCATCAATGAAGCACAACCACATCTCCAATCCCCACAACGTCACACTGGTAAGAATCACCAAGTCTCACAGTACCAAGAGACTTTGTTGCATAATTAGAGAACCATTCTCTGTGTGGCGTCACATGGAAAGAAGCACCAGAAGCTAGCAGCCATGTGTGGGAAAGAGAATCAGCCATAAGTGCTTCAGTTGTCGAAGTAGATGGTGCAGGTAACTGTTTAACATGCCCATCAACATTCTGTCCTTTACCTTTAGCATTCTTTAATGCATAACAGTCTTTCTTCATATGTCCTTTCTTATGACAATAATGGCATTCCATATCCCTCTTCCTTGATTTACTTCTACTCTTATTCCGTTGATCATTCTTTTTCTTGTTCTTGCTCCTACCACGTTGCTGATTCTTTCCTTGGTAAGAATCACGAACATTATATGCATCTCCACTCTGAGTGCCAACCATAGATTTTCTATGAATCTCCTCACTCAAGAGTTCTCCACATATGTCATCATAGATGAGTTTACCACCAGGTGCACTATTGTTAATAGCTATGTAGAATGTATCCCATGATGATGGCAAGGTGCATAACAGCAATACTGCTTTCATCTCATCATCAGTTGGCACAGTACTATCAAGTGCTTCAGTTGGCACAGTACTATTAAGTGTCAGCACATCAGCATCATCAGAAATACCATTAATTTCTTCAATCTTCACAGTCGAAGTAGATGGTGTAGGTAACTGTTTAACATGCCCATCAACATTCTGTCCTTTACCTTTAGCATTCTTTAATGCATAACAGTCTTTCTTCATATGTCCTTTCTTATGACAATAATGGCATTCCATATCCCTCTTCCTTGATTTACTTCTACTCTTATTCCGTTGACCATTCTTTTTCTTGTTCTTGCTCCTACCACATTGCTGATTCTTTCCTTGGTAAGAATCACGAACATTATATGCATCTCCACTCTGAGTGAAAACCATAGATTTTCTATGAATCTCCTCACTCAAGAGTTCTCCACAAATGTCATCATAGATGAGTTTACCACCAGGTGCACTATTGCTAATAGTTGTGTAGAACGTATCCCATGATGATGGCAAGGTGCATAACAACAATACTGCTTTCATCTCATTATCCATATCCATTTTCTGAGCCTGTAACTGGGAGAATATAGCATCAAACTCATTTAGATGAGCAGCAACACTATCTGTGTCCTTCATGCGAAGGTCATATAATTTTCTCATCAGATACACTTTATTTGATGCCGTCTCTTTTTCATATGTATTGCATAACTTCTTCCAAAGCTCCTCTTCACTTTCATAGTCTAATACTGTAAAGTAAACATTATCTGCCAGGTGCAAGCGAATGGTAGACCTGGTCATTTCATCCAACTCATCCCAATCATCTTCATCCATGTCAGCAGGCTTCTTTGAAATCCCATTTACTGGCTTCCATTGCCTCCTTTGAATTAGCACATCTTTAATCTGATTCTTCCATAGAGCAAAGTTTGTGCCATCAAATTTTCGGATCTCAAAATGGTCTTTGCCCTGCAAGTTATAGCTCCTCCTTGGAACACTAGCACTAGACCCTGATCCACCGGATGTGCCTGAGACCTCTGATGCCATGATGGTAGAGAATTGAATAGAATGATAATGGAGCTAGAAGAGTCTGAATACCAACGAATAAGTGTGTCAAGGAGTAAATCGACCACTATATAATTGATTAAACCAAAAAATCTGGAAAATTTTGCTAGAGTATCCTCTGTAAAATGAGCATATGACCAGTGTCAAAATATCATAAAACTGCAAGTACTGACATGTTCTCCTGCATAGTGAATCAGTGACTCCACTACATATAACCAGTTACCCAACAGAAGCCAACTAGGCTTATCGAGCACCTATGAACAACTATCATACATCTCCTATGGCGAGGCTGGGTAAGTCTTCCACCTGCATCACCGAAGAGACCCCGACATCTGGGTGTCTCCCAGTTAAGAAAACCTCACCACGACCCTCTTTATCAAACATAAAAGGCTTTATGCAAAGAACGTAACCGCTATATCAATGACCACATGGACTTACATAAGCGGTATCCACAAAAGCGTACATGGTGTGTATGTGCTCAATATATGCAGTCAAATGACACTAAAAGGCTGAATACACAACCCAAAAACTAGCCAATAACACCTGCAAGTGTCTGTCAACTCTGATGTTTTAGGCTCAAAAATCCTGCATAAATTTTTGCAACAACTGCTCCCACCAAAATTGAAACCTTTCAAGACACTTGTAGTTTTACAAGTGTGGCTGAAAACACAGCCCCAAAGGTTGATATTTGTTTTTGGAGAAGTACAAAGAACACTCTTCTTGATGTTCTTGGACCTATGTGAAGACAAGTATGTGCGGAAGTACTCCAAAATGTCTCCAAAAGACACCCAAAAATGCTTCAAAAATAGGCTTTGAAAGCAAGGAATGAAGCTTTGAGGGACCAAAACATGTTCAAGGTAATGTCAACCTTAGTCTTTCCCCTTCTTCAGACACCAAAAGAGTGTAGCTTAGTGGCAAGAGATTGCCACGGTTAAGCGAGCTCCGGGGGGAACAGTACTAGGATGGGTGATCTCCCGAGAAGTATCGGGAACCTCTATATTCCTTGATCGTTGAGGTCCTCCCTCGTGCGCAACCAACGGTGCCAACGGTGACTTCGGTGACTCGGATGACAAGGTATGCCAAGGTCTATGCCTTGGTCGCTGCCTTAGTCGTAAGCCTTGGAGAAAGCCTGGGGGGTGTTCGCTTCGCTCGCACAAAAGGAACAAAGCTTTTGCCTCGAATTGCTCTGATACCAGTGAAGGATTTTGAATGTGATGCACCATAGTGCGCTCTCCTTCTCGAGGGCTCCACAACGATATGCTCGAAGTAGAAAACAGAGCTCCTAAGGCCGCACACAGTACTCCGCACATGGGGCTGCAGAATACGCATAAAACACAGTACACAGAGAGCACGAAGACAGACTTCTTAGGTCTTACAAATGGGGTCGAACTTACAACCCGTGACTGACCAGGCCACTATATGTTTTATTAAAGAACATATACAAAGAAGTGTCTAGTGGCCATTTGGCCTTTCACATGGACACTAACGGTAACATTGATATGTTCTACCTAGAATGTTCTTCTTGGAGCAAAACATTGCCTAAGTCCAGGCAGAAATAATTTTTTCTTCCAAATCCTTAATCTTTGTCATAGAAGTGTCCATTGAATCTCCTTCATTCATTTGCTCACTCTCCAATTTTTTTAAGAGCTAAGCAATGTGAGCTTCATTTATTGGTTGGTATAGTATTATAAGTGTATCCCAAGCATCTTTTGTTCTTTTACAAGAGAGAATGTGAGAGATAATGTCATGTTTCATAAACAAAGCTACCAATGCATGTGCTTATGCATCTATGCCATCCCAATGAATTTTCTTTTTAACAGGTGCAACAGGAACCCCAACACAATGAGGAAATTGAAGATTATCATCTTCAACACTGTTTGCATCATCTTCAATCACTATAATTGTAGGTCTAGTAGGACATTTTTCAACACCCTATAAAATATTACATACTCCTTGTGCTACCAATACATGATGCATCATGTATAACCACAATGGATAATTAGAACCATAGAATTTTTCTTCAATAGCCAACAGATGCAATACATCATTGCTCTCAACCATGGACAATGACTAAATACCATGATGCAAAAAATTGACTCTATCTCAAATATTTGAATAGATATATTGAATCACTCGACTAGACTTGTAGCAGACTTTGAGATGATTGTACTAGTCAATCGAAAAATGTATATATATTTTGGACAAAAGACAAAATTTCCTATGTAATAGCTACAAGAGTGTGTTCAAAGGTTGAAATGAGCTCAAAGAAAACTTTCAATGCCACAAAGCAAAGTGCTTTGGACTTCTAATCTACCCGAGTATGCTCATCAATTTTTGTGTGATTCTGAGGCTGTGACCAAAAGAGTGTTGACAATGCCCTAGAGATAGTGATGACATTCTATGATATCGATTGGTGGAGTTTGAGGATTTCCAAAGCACACAAAAAACACAAGGAACAAGAAGGATGTTGGATAAAAACACAACAAGATTCTATTACTAGTTAAATGTGCAAAGATGTTGGAATTCAAGGACTATGGAAGCACATGAACAACACAAGGAAGAAGAATAAGCTTGGAGAAAAAACGTAATATTGAATGTGTTACCAAGTGAATGTACAAAAATAAGTAACCCATTAGGCTTATAGGCATATATACAAATTGCGGGTAAAACCTCTTAAAGAGGAAAAACAAGTGTCCCAATAGGTGCAAGTGTGTTCACACACATCGTTACTAAAGTATATCAACAAATCCCCCTTGGGAGTGATGCAATGAATAAGGAGCTGACAGTTATGTAGAAAACGGTGACAAGAAATATTGAAAGAAATGAATCCATAAAAGGAAGTAATCCCGAAGCTTTGCAGAAAGCTTCAAGCTTCCCCCTAGGTAGATCCTTTGTGAAAAGTTTTGCAACATTGTCTTGTGTGGGGACATAATCCAAATTGTTCTCTAAATTCTCTCCCTGACATAATGATAGTGCACCTCAATGTGCTTTGTGAAATTATAGAACACAAGGTCCCTCACAATTGCCAATATGCTCCCACTATTAGTAAAGATGGTGGTGGCAAAACACTAAACTTCCAATGGATTATCTTGATCTTATATTACATATATACATGACATAAATATCTCTCTAGTGTCTAAGTTGAATTGGGTCTTGAAACAGGATCTTATGCATGTTCCTAAACATTTATCATGTCTAGGTGCTCTTTCTTTGAATTAAATTCAATATCCATAACTAATCCTTCTTCCATCTCATCTCCCTTCTATTCCCCTTGAACACTCTTATCATAAATATTTGCTTCATGTTTAGTGCCTTATTCATTACAATATTTCAATGTGAGTTAATTTTCTAATGGGGCACCTAAGGTGGCCATAACTTGCATCCAAGCATATGATTATATTCCCTCACAAGAAAATGGTCTTGACATATGCTAGCTCTTTTTTTTTTCCAACCCACTAGTATTACCATCCTCACTTGCGAAGTGCCTTTTATTAAGAAAAAAGGATCAACTTTGCATCAACAAAAATGGATATATCCATTCATTGATGAGGGACCAAGCACAAATTTACCCTTCTTTAGATAGTTCATCATTTCCTCATGGATTGAATTTCACTATATAAGAGAAGCATATATCTAAGGATATAATATCCTTAGATCTAAAAACCCAATGATTAAGCAATACCATATATCATTGGTTCCCCATTGTACAAAAAATAGGGTCATCACTTATGTGTGTGTGTATGTGTGTGTATGTGGGGAGGGGGACGGGGAGGGGAGAGGGGGTTTGGAGATATCTATGCTCCACAGTTTTGTCCAAGCTTCTTTCATTGTCATGCTTTGATGTCTACTCCATATATATGGAGGGCCTTATTTCACTCCTCACAAGCTCATTCACTCTAGCTAATTGCTACGATTGTGCAGATTCTTCATGCTCATAAAGTAGTGTATGCAAGTTCTTTTAATTCACCAAATCATCATACTTGTTTTATATTTTCTCATTTCCTCCATAGCTTGGTAGAAATATGTTTGATAGTAGAGTAGATATAGTCTTGCTTCATTTCAACGAAAGAGGTGTTCAAACTATCCCCTCTTCTTGTTGGACTTCGAGGTCTGCGGAAGCATGCGAACAGCACAAGGAAGAAGAAGCTTGGAGCACAACACACAATGTACTACCACTAGAATGTACAAAGATATATGACCCGTTAGGGCAATAGGCGTATATACAAGCCGGGGGGAAAAAACCTCCTAAAGAGGCAAAAAAAGTGCTCCGATAGTCCTAGTCTGTTCACACATCTCACTACCTAAATATATCAACAAATCCCCCCTGGGAGCGATGCGGTGAACAAGGAGCTGGCACTCATGTATAAGGAAATACTAAGCTATGTGAAATCAATCCACAAAAGGAAGTAAGCCCAAAGCTTTATGGAAAGCTTCAAACTTCTTCTTAGGTAGAGCCTTCGTGAAAAGGTCTTCAATGTTCTCCCGCCTAGGCACATATGCCAAGCTGATCTCTCTAGCGGAGAACCTCTCCTTGACATATTGATAATGCACCTCAATGTGCTTAGTGTGACCATGGAACATAGGGTTCCTCGCAATTGCCAATGCGCTCTGATTGTCAGTGAAGATGGTGGTGGCAAACGACTGACCAATGCCTAAATCAGCCACAAGGCATCTAAGCCACACACACTCAATAGTCACTGTGAAAGCTTCCCTATACTCACCCTCATAATTGGAAGTGGCCACAGTAGGCTGCTTCTTGCTCAACCGAGAATTACATGCGCTACCAAGCATGAAGCAAAAGCCACTAGTGGACACACGAGTGTCATAGCAACCAACCCAGTCAGAATAAAAAAAAGCATGTAAATCTAGCAGTAGTGATCTCCCCTTGGGATAAAACAATCCAAGTAGTCGGGTACCACTCAAGTAGCAAAAGATGCGCTTAACCGCCTCTCAATGCTGCAATGCATAAATCTGCTCATTTGTGAGACAACAAACTGAATATCTGGCTGAGTAATGCATAATTAAATCAAGCATCCGATAGCCTATTGATAGAAAACAACATCAAATGCATCTCCAAAATCATGAAGACTCAATCGTAAACCTATCTCCATAGGAGTGGCAAAAGTTTTACAGTCTTCAAGGCCAAAACACTGCAATAATGTGTCAATATATTTCGTTTGACAGAGAGCTATTCCACCATTAACTTGCATAAACTGAATGCCCAAATAATGATACAAATGCCCCAAATCAGACATCTCAAATGAGGCATGCAAATCAGCCTTAAAACCAGCAATATGCTTCTCATGAGGACTAGTGAGCAACATGTCATCAACATACACAACAATGATCAAAAGCACATCATTTGCATGCTTAACATATAAGGTGCTTTCACTTGGACTATTCTCAAAACCATGTGCAATTAGATAGGCATTTATCTTTTCATACCAAGCAATTTATGCTTGCTTTAAACCATATAATGCCTTCTTTAACCTACACACCTAGTTTTCATGTCCCTTCTGCACAAAGCCACGAGGCTGAAAAACACACTTCTTCATGTAAGTCACCATTCAGAAATGCAATTTTGATGTCCAACTGATCTAAATTCCAACCATGATGAGTTGCAAGTGCACAGATGCTACGAACACTAGCCATTTGGCAAGTAGGAGCAAAGGCCTCATCAAACTTGTGATAGTGCGTTCGGAGGCTGAAACCAACTCAAATCGCGATTTCGACACCATAAAGCGAAGTTATTTTGATCTCCTAATATTTGAGTATGCTCACCAAATTTCGTGCGATTCTGAGACTGACTGGAGGGGTAACGACAACGACCTAGATGAAGCAACAACCTGCTCTGATACCAATTGTTGGAGTTCAAGGTCTGCAGAAGCATGCGAACAACACAAGGAAGAAGAAACTTGGAGCACAACACGCAATACTGAATGTATTACCACTAGAATGTACAAAGATATATGACCCGTTAGAGCAATAGGCGTATATACAAGCCGAGGGAAAAAAACCTCATAAAGAGGGAAAAAAGTGCCCCAACGGTCCTAGTGTGTACACACACATCACTACCTAAATATATCAACACTTCTATGATATTTCCTTCTTCTTAAGTACATTTTGTCCTTAAAATTGGTGTTGGAAGGCATGTGTGAAAAAAAATATAATAATACTCCTACTAAACCCCATTGAAACCAAATAGATGGCCATTATCTTCGTGTGGGGTTTCCCCTTACCCTTCCACTCTGGAAGTCAAGTAGGAAGGTATAGTAAAATTGGAAAACCATGTCTATGAGGTGATCACCCTCTCCCATGTAGCATAACCTCGATACTACCTTACTAACTAGCTCAAAATTCCTTGTATCGATGAATTATCATCCATTTTTCTCTACACACAATATTTCCATTCTAGTTCACATGGAGTAGTTTGCATAGATATAATAAGTCTTGAGATATCCATGCCCCACCCTTTTGGAAGACTCTCATTCGTTCTCATGCAAGCTCTCTTTATCCCACATGCAAGGACTTTCACCCAAAATCATACAAGGAGGGCCTCCCTTCACTAGACATTCATTCATTTGAGCCCATGCCAAGAGGCTTCACTCTCATCAATAGCTCTAGCTCGATGCTCTTCATGTAAGCTTCTCCATTTCATCTTTAAGTATTGCTCTTCTATATTTTCATTATGAATTTCTTTGTGAATTTTGATCCGCCATAGCTTTTTATTCACATCAAGATCGAAGATTCACAATAGATGCACATTCTAATCAGCATAAAAGATAGTCATTTCGACTTACCAATCTCGAAGCATGTCGAAGCCGTGTCTTTAATACTCATCAGCACTAACTTGAAAGTATGCAAGATTTTGGACTGAATTAGAAGAGGGAGCCGCCAAAAGGTCAATATTTGGAGAAGATAACTTAACGGAATTTAAAGTTAAAGATGTAGTAAAAACATTTAACGCTTCCATGTGAAGACATAACATACACGTATTCATAAATTCTTATGGAAGGAAACTCGAACGAAATAATTTCCGCTACATCAACTTCAAACTAAAAGACATTACGACGTGAGATTTCGGGTTTGCATATAATTCTTATCGCCAAATATACTAAGAGAATCATCTCATGGAAAATCGCATGTGGAACTTCCACAAATACTTGAAACTACATGATAAGTATTTTTGAAACATCAGTTCATGAAGCCTTGACCAATTCTCCATTATCTTACAATCACATTCATGAATCCATAGAAATCTAAGGAAATTCTATCTACAGGGAAATTCTGAAAGCATGAATGAAGATCCTCATTATAGATTCCATGCCCTACGTTTGCATGCAAGAGAATAAAGCCTTCACTAGTTCTTGATAACGAATATGAGAAACGATGAATCAAATCCTACAATGCGTGTGTAACAACTCAAAATGTATGTTCTTAGGAAAAGTCTTCCAGTTTTTGGAAGATTAAAAATTTCCATGATTTTTGTAAATATCAAAAACTTCAGATGTTCTTAGGAAAAGTCTTCCAGTTTTTGGAAGATTAAAAATTTCCATGATTTTTGTAAATATCAAAAAGTTCAACAATTAAATGATGGTAAATAGATAGATGTCTTCCATCCATTCAAGAATTAGAAAGGAAGCTCTCTGCTTTGTGTTTTTCAAGAATACGTCTGAATGTGAGGTTGGGCAATTTCGCGACAACAAACCCTCAAAGAAAAAGTTCGATAGACTTTCACATTGATTCGATATAATTTTGTTCATGCCAAATATTATAATATTATAACAATTCAACATAAACAAGTCCATAAAAAGAATATTGAATATTGAAGTTTATGTAGAATATTGAACTCTTGCTAAACGTTGCGTTGTGCATCACACTTTAGAAAATATCGCATTGAATCTAAATCACGCCAAGGATCTCCATTATTCGCTAATTATTATGAAATGTCAAAGAAAAAGAAAATCAAGAAATAAAGTTGCACATTTTCCAAGCATCAAAATCTCCAATCGAACTTATTCATATGCATACAACTGTAAATGTATGATTGGCAATTAAAATGCGTCCTTAATGTGTGGGGATGTGCGTGTGTGTGCTCCAAAAACCTTCTCTATTTGTGTTTTGTGTGCACATGCAAGAGACTCGTAGAAGTCATAAAATCAGCCTTTTCCTTGCTTCGCATACTTTCTTGTCTTAGCACACATTTCCTTGCTTCGCATACTTTCTTGTCTTAGCACACAGAATGCGAAAATATACACGATGCCCTCAATATAAACTCCCGTAATCTTGAGAGCAAACAACCAGCGATTCGTACTTTATGTTCATCATGTGTCACCTCCCTCCTTGCCACACATGTCATTGCTACAAAGAATGAAATGGATTAATTAGAATTCTCGTAGGTTATAGTTAGAACACTATGACAGAAGACCTTGAATTCTCTGGAGGACGACCTTTGCCATCCGGACGTATTTAGCGTCACCATAAAAAAGAAGATAATCGCCACTTTGTTCTCGGGTATTTAGCTTTGACCCGCTCTAGTTCATCTATTATCTGTGTAAAAGTAGGCCGCTTCTTGGGATCCTTATGCCAGCATTCTTCAATTAAACTGTGACGACCACATCAAAAGTACTACTACAATCATTAACCTCAAACACAATCATAATTACAATAATTATGGGTATATACTGCTGTTTATTACCAATGTTTATTACCAATGTGGCTCTCTCTCTCTCTCTCTCTCTCTCTCTCTCTCTCTCTCTCTCTCTCTCTCTCTCTCTCTCTCTCTCTCTCTCTCTCTCTCTCTCTCTCTCTCTCTCTCTCTCTCTCTCTCTCTCTCTCTCTCAGGTCCAAAATTAGATTTCAGGCATTGAAGCAACAACTTCATGTGTACATCAGTATCACAGTGTGAGTACAGGCGCTCGCGCTATATAGGGTGCACGTGCATTGCATAGATATATGCCCATACGTGTGTATGTACGTCTGTCTGTCTGTCTTTCTCTATGCCTGTACGTACGTCCTCTCTATCTTTCTCTATGCGTGTACACGTGTGTATACAATATGCCGTCCTTCGCACAGAACAAGAATGATCCCATACGTATGATTTTCCTCTATATCGATGAAAACTCCAAATACATAAATATCAAAAACACTGATGATGATAAGTTCTTGTTATTTGTGATCAGAAAAATTAAACAACCTATTTAGACACCCGGATGAACTCGCACCCTATGCGCTAATCGAGTCGAATGCACAGTCAAACTTGCTACCCTGTCGGACCAAACAAGGCTCCAGTAAAGAACACAAGCAGTCTTGTCAGAGCATTGATGACCAAACTCCTATTTGTGCGGCATTAGAGAAGTAAACCTGAATATTTGTTTGAGATGGGCGATTTCGTTCGAAGATTCTCATCAAATCACTCGATTTTCATCCCATCACAAGATGTCCGTTCGCTAGATTGAGGTGTGCTTGAACATACGAATTGGATCAATCCTACACCATTCTCTTTTGAGATCTTTGAAGCTGAAACTAAAGAAATGCAGCTACAAATCTGGGTGCCAGTCTACAGTCCTACATGATTCAGTCTCCAGTCCTACTTAATTAGGTGGCTGTCTTACAAGATGTACGAGTACTGATCTACATGGTTCTCCCTTCCTAGGCTCTTCTGAAGCCTTTTTATGAGCAATGTGGGAAGCAATCACGCCTGGAATTGATTTATAATCCCATTCTATATGCTCCTTAACCTCTTACGTTCTTTCTATTATTTGACGCATTCAGGAATTTCTACACAGTTTTGTATTCATAATATCCCATTGGGAGTTTGGAGACCTTACAATGTGTTCTCTATGATAGCTTTAGCCTTCATTGTGTTTTGAATCACAACTAATAGCCACCAATCATAATGATAGTCCTTTGATATCCCGCAAGATAACAGGGATCACAAAGAGAGAGAGAAGACAGAAGAGAAGAAAAAAAAAGGAGGGGGGAGGTGAAGGAGCTGGGGGATATATACCTTTTGAGGCCTCCTGGGTAGCGTCGTGATGATGCTTTGAATGGGGGTCTCTTATCTTCATCAGCATATGCGCTTGGAACATCCTCGTTTCGCAAGTCCGACATTGGTTGCGCTCCTTCGATCATCTGAAACGTTCAAACACGAAGGACAACAAAAGTTTTAAAAATAGGAGTGAGAAAGGTAACAATTTCAATTTACACGCAAAAGTGAATATAATTGACAGTTCTGATTTCGATCATTGATGAGAGCTGCATTTAATACTGTACCTCTTTGAGAAAAACGCACAAAGTGGCCCAAGAAAGCAGACAGACAAGAACGTGTTCTGAATGACAAAAAGAACAAAAACCGGGGAAAAAAAAAAGAAAGAAAGAAAAGAGCAAAGAAACATATAAAACGAAGCAAGACAAATTGAGTTCGTCCAGGCCCCGAGGAAACTGATAAGCAGGCAATTTATCTGAAGTGTGGGCTTTGCTGAAGGAAGAATTATTCAGTTCCTAGAAGGGATTAAAAAGAATTCTTACAAGCACAGAAAAGGACAAACAGGAAATGAAGGAAAAAGGGGGTAAAAAAATGGTGGGGAAGAACAAATTTTCTCTCTTTGTGTTGTTACTTACCTCCTGCAGGATCAGGCCAAATGCAAAAACATCCACTTCTTTACCAAAAGCACCACCTTTGAAAACTTCAGGTGCCATATACCTACCTGAAAATTTGTATATTTCAATATTCACCTCATGATTAAATATCTTTTATTGCAATCTAGCAACTAAGAACCACGTTCAATAAAGTGAGAATTCCTAGTCTAGAGAAGCAAACAGATTCAGTAAAAATCAGCACAAAAATTTGAAACGTTTGAAGGGTGAGTCTCTTTGGAATGGTGGTTGTCCTCTCAAATAGTATGCTTTTTTGAGAGGAAGTCTCCTGAGAATTCTCAGTATATATGGCAGAAGATGAGAATTACATATCGTATCGAGGTCAGACGGGGATCCGCTGTTCCATGTTTCACATGTTTGTCCACACGCTCTCTTGATGAGCAAAAGAGCTTTTTAAGCCTTTAGTTGTGATATTCAGTTTCACGCTTTCCTTTTTCCAAGTATACGTGGGAGGAACATCATTTTTCTCTATCGCTGTGTGGAATGCTTCATTATGTTCTTTATCACATCTGCATATAAAAAAGGCTGGACGCTTATACAACACTGCCATCAGAGACCAATAATTGTTTGCAATCAGATGGACAGCATGGGAGTGCATGATAGGCAGAGGGTCGAGTATCTGTTTGGATAGATGCCGCTCTTATTTTTGTTGGTTTAAGCTCAAGACCAAAAGGGCTTTCCTACTTTACCTAATACTTAACCTGGTATGGTAAGAGGATAGAGCACTCCAGCTTTTGCTGCTTAATCATAGGGTTGGTAGAGATTCGAGAAAGCCCCATATATACCAAATGAGAGTATTTATTATGCTACAACCTAATCTACAGGAGAATTTAATTCAAAATTTTATGGGCCCTCAAAGCCTCTTGGAGTGCCATTGCAACCATACATAAAGTTTTCCAAGGAAGATCACCCAAAAGTGATGATGGAGCTAGTTATATGAAAAGTGCCCCCTATGCATCAGCTTGTGCAGGATATATATACTCTTGGAGGAGCCTACTTCATCGTGCTCTAGACTTCAAAGGATAGTAGCACTATAGTATATCTACTATAGAGGCTGAATATCTTTCAAGCCATAGAGGCTTCTAAAGAAGCCATTTGAATCGCACGACAATGCGTTTAGCTTTCTTGACCCCACTATTCTCGGTTGTGATAGTGTGAATGCCTTTATCTCACAAAGAATGCCATGTTCATGCTCACACAAAGCATATAGATGTGCAATACCACTTCACCCCAGAAGCACTTGAGGATGGCCTGATCACGTTGGTCAAGGTCACCCATCATAGAATCCTAGAGATGCTCTATGTATATAGATGGTGGGAGTCACTTAGCTTAAGGGAGCCTCCTTGGCTGTTTAAGTGGGAGGTTGTTGGGGATAAAGGCCCCAAGAAACCTCTTTTAAATTTTGACTCTCCCAAGTGATAGCTCTCGATAACGTGAAAAACCATTTAGAAAGCTATAAAATTTCTTTCTGCCTACCCATTCTAAGAGATGTATACATTATGGGAAGAGGATATCATCACGAATAGTAGCACCACTCACTTTTTTCAAGTTAATGCAATCTCTTAGATTTCCATTCTTGTTTACACGTGAATAACCGCTGCTTAGATGGATTTGCTCGTAGCACCATTAGGATTCTAAACATCAAGATCTACACCCTTGAGAACTTTTTATGTCCATATGGATATTTGTCTCTGTTCACGAAGTAGATCAAGAAACTATTTTTTCTCATCAAATAACAAGTCACTTCCTACCAATCATCAATGTACATGGTTTTTTGTGCTCTTGCACAGTAATCACCACTTTTTTGTTTATTCCTTTTTGTCATACGAAATTCCTGCTTCTTCCTTTCCTGTAGGCATCTCTAGTGAAATATCTACCTTCAATTTCATACTTCTTGAGCTTCTCAACAACTTCAAATTGAGACTTATCTTCCTTGTTTTCAAACATCTTCTCTTCTTTTGTACTCTAGTTCTTTTTAATACAATAGACATGATAGGCGTCTTTCTCTCTATTGGCTTCACGGTATTTTGCTCCTTTCTTTTTCAAGGCCATTTCCAATAGACCCAAACCGTTGCTTCTATTTGTCCATGTTACTAAGATTGTCAAGTAGCTTTCATAGTACTCAATACCATTTATTTGCAATCCCTTCTAAGGTAACAAGTTGATAAAAAGAGTGTCAAAAATGTGTCTTGACTATGTTGCAATCCTTTGCTCTTACAAAGGAGAAGGAACTCCTAGATTTTATCATCTTGGTCTTAGTGGGGTCTTGCCCTAAAAGTTGGAAATTTGATATCGATCCTTGTAGCAAGGAGGTGAGTTCCTCTACCATCTTCATTTCTTCACTGGTTGAAGGCTTTAGTGCTTCTTGGAAGATCGTGGGGCTCCTTGAAGTCTTTTGCTCTATCGAAATTACCAACAACCCTTCATCTAGATCTCTTTTGAGGTTCTAAAGGAGTAAAGTTTGAGAAGGATCTCTTATCAATGTATGGTGGTGGAATCGTTCCTTCTACGATAAGTTTTGATGGTAGTCTTGACAAGACTTAAAGGTCCTTTCTTATTCTACACTCAAGTATGTATCATGAACCATGGTACGGATTTTATTTTGGACTAAGTTTGGACTCAACACCCAATCGAATTAGACCAAGAGTTCATCTCGACTAAGGACTAGCCTAGTCTTGGTACAACTAGTCTAGATGGCTTGATCAAGGGTAAAAGTGGACAAGATGACAAGGTACACTAGGCGAGTAAGACTAGGGTGAGAACGGGAAGGACAAGATGGACAAAGAAAAGTTTCGTAGAGTTGACTAAGGGGAGAGCATGAACTTCTAAATAGCCTCTCTATCCCATTGAATTCTCAGAATTCCACATCTAGACTAATGAATGAATATTGTGACAGCATTGAGCTGCAAGATGGTGGGTAAGGAGACAATTGTGGTATGCACTAGATTCTGAGCAGTCTTGCCAAGCATCAAAGATTAACAAACCACCACTTAAGAGACATTTGCTTTTATGCAAGACAATACTTCATTCCCATATAGTGATACAAGGAAGTACAATAATAGAAGAGAAATACAACAATAA
>CM035439.1:3747615-3772615 GCA_020310875.1 Ceratopteris richardii | reverse complement strand
TTGACCACATCATCACTTTGAGATGCCTGATCGACCAAGCAAGAGTGAGGAAGAGGAGATTATACGGCTGCTTTGTCGATTTCCGCAAAGCCTTTGACACAATTCCCAAGGAACGTTCCAGATGAGATGATATGGGGGATCTACGCATGATATGAGAGAGTATCTAGTAGAGTCAGATGTCCAGGTGGCTTATCCGACTCACTCGCTAGCACTATCGGGGTGAAGAAAGGGTGCCCTCTTTCACCCACCCTCTTTGGTCTATACATTGATGAGATAGTGGACTTCATACAACAGCAGGGAGAGGAGGGCATTGAGGTACGAGGGACTACTGTCCATATTCTTTTATATGCTGATGATATTGCGCTAGTTTCAGAATCTGCAGAAGGTCTACAGCGCCACCTACGCGGCCTAGACGACTTCTGCAGACATAGAGGGCTCTCTGTGAACCTTGGTAAAACCAAGGTTATGATTTTTCATACATCAGCGCAGGTGAAGAGACATAGTTCTTTCACAATAGCAGGCGGACCGATTGAGGAAGTCGGATCATATGTCTATCTAGGAGTGACATTCACGGAAGCCTCTGGGGTTTTCTCTATGTCTCAGGCAGCCCGGAATCGCATCACACGTGGATACGCAGCACTAGCCTTGATGGAGAGACAGTGCCACCAAGCACATTTTCAGGAGCCCTGCACAAAAGGATGGCTCTTCAACACTTTGGTTACGCCAGCGCTCATGTATGGAGCAGCCATATGGGGGCCGGGATTAGCTACATCAGCATGGACAGCATTGGAGAGGCCACAGATTCTCATGATTGCCAGACTCATCCGAAGCACGCCTTCAGTACCACATGATATCATCAGAGCCGAGCTTGTTGCACCACCGATGCTAATAGAGGCACTGTTTCAGATAGTATGCCTACTACACAGGATACAGAGCATGAACACAGAGCGCATCACTTATCGAGCTTTCCAGGCATCACGCGACATGGCATTGGAAGGTGACACCTCCTCATGGTACGCACAGACACCAGATTCGCTGGCCAAGCATGGATTTGACATAGACAGACTACCACCTCTGCGGTACGACTTACAGGCCCCCACCTATTCACTCTCCCACCATGAGAGGAATAGGGTCATTCGCCAGGAGATATGGCATACATACACACAGAGGACATGGATTAGCCCCAGGGATACACTACCACCGAAAATGCCCTACTAGCATTAGCATTTTCTACAGATCCCAGATCAGGGCTTTATTGAGACTCCGCGATACATGCAGGCATACTTACCACATCACCTCAGAGTTGTCATTGGGAAGCTTCGAGTTTCATCACATCAGCTCAAGATCGAGAGGGGTCGGACCAGAGGAGTACCTAGAGAGGAGAGGTGGTGCCCATTATGCCATACAGAGATAGAGAGTGAGGAGCACTTTGTTACGAGATGCCGAGCATACTCAGATCTACGAGCACAGTTCCATATAGAGGAGTCACTACAGTTGTGCATGACCATTGGAGACCAGTGGAGGTTGGGACGATTCCTCATAGCAGCGTATGAGCGTCGAGAGCAATTGCTACAGCCCACGCATCAGACACGGATGAGTACACAGCGGACCATTACTCAGTTCTTTCAGCGAGATGGGCTACATCAGACGAGCCCACCTTCCAGAGGCATGGGGCTAACGCTCCAGCAGGCAGTGGCACAGAGAGCACGACATCATCCACATAGAGTTGGGTACGGACGACCACGACTATACCAGGAGGATATTTCACGCATCAGGATAGCTCATGACCACATGATGGAGCACAGGCTCACCACCACCACCCGGGTAGCCTTCCTTCAGGAGGCACTCAGACCGCCCCCAATGTACCACATACTCCACCCACCTCCACCTGTTACTTGTAGCTAGGATATACATATACACTCCCATCATCAGGGCCCCATGTATTAGATGGCCATTATCTGCAGAGTCAGAGCCATATCTCCCCACACACCACTACATTATCCCCACTACCTCTCCGTCACCCCGTACACTATCATTTGGTTGTTTCCATGTTCAGCCAACACAGTTTTGTGTAGCGAGTACTTTTCCATTTTTTATTTCTGCACAGGGGTTACTACAGTTGTACATGGTTTTGTCTCATAGGCCAAATTTGGCCTTCAGAAGACGTTAATCTCTCTCTCTCTCTCTCTCTCTCTCTCTCTCTCTCTCTCTCTCTCTCTCTCTCTCTCTCTCTCTCTCTCTCTCTCTCTCTCTCTCTCTCTCTCTCTCTCTCTCTCTCTCTCTCTCTCTCTCTCTCTCTCTCTATGTGTGTGTGTGTGTGTGTGTGTGTGTGTGTGTGTGTGTGTGTAGAGAAGAGAGACCCAAGACTACGTTCTTGAGAAAGATGGCCTGAATGCACCTCCGAGGACACCTTCTACTCGGGGAGTTCTCCTTAGGGAAGTATACCCTCTAACATGCATGTGCGAAGAAACACTTTCCACAAATGCCAAACTCCTTCAGAGGGTACAGGCTGATGAATGTGGTACAGAGAACACAAAAATTTAAAATTTAAAAAAAAAAAAAAAAAAAAAAAAAATGTTCACAAAGAATAACACAACTCAAAATAGCATAAGCTGTATCACACAATAACAATAGAAAATATACTTCAGCTGATGACAAAATTTTAGCCCAAGACAATCACAGCAGGTTCTAAGGACCCACAGAACTAGACTGACAATCAGGAGTAAGTAGCTTCAAACTAGTTAATCTACTTCCACTTGCCTTAACCTTGAGGTTACCTGCTCAGTCACTCTCACCAGCATGCCTCCCTTTCTACCAGCAGCACAAGTAGCTCGCAACTAACTAGTGACTTAGACTCCAAGGATATGATGACTGCCAACACACAGGCAAAAGTATTGCTTCATATGACGAATCACAAATAGCAGATCATAAAACACACAAAGAACAGTCCAGCACACTGTACCAAATAGATCAACAATCTATAGGAAAACAACATTAGGCATCACAAAACATAGTATCAATGCTTGCAAAAGCCTCCACGATACACTGTAAGGCTTGCCCAAAGTCTAACCCAAGACTCGAAAGGATACAGTAGGTCTAGCCCAACACACTAGACTGAGTAGACCAACCACTGGAATACAAGATACAAGGGGTAGAATCCTACGACAGAGCACAAGAGCTCCCTTTACACTAGGAACTTAACAACAGTACTTGTAACAGTGATTCTAGTAGTTTGTCCCAAATGAGTGCCAAGCAACTGGTTATATAGATACAAGCTGGCCACATGAGTGGATCTACACAAGCAAAGGTGGTCCTTGGAGGAGGGCAAAAGTGCCCCTTGACATCGGCTGCTCACCACCGAATGGCCTGGCTGGAGGTGGCTACCAGCAGAGGGAGGTGGGCCACAACCCTTGGCAAGGTAAGCCATTTTGGACTTACTCCCCCCAATGGCTTCTGACATCTTCATGATTTGCATGATTGGGCAGCCAACTTTGGTGTGAGATCAACCACTAGGTTGGAGGGAGACTACTTGGGGTGACCAACAACTTGAGCATGGAGTGACCACATGGGCCAACCATTGATTGGGGTGTGCAAGGTCCTATAGGACGATCGATTGGCTAAGCATGCACTCGGGTGACCATATGTTGGATGAGCCAAAGCCAAGGGCGACCAATGATTGGGGAGGATGTGCGAATAGGTGACCACATATTGGATCATGGCATCAAGAGGCCACCACCAATCCATGGGTGGAGCAACCACAATTGTATGATGCAACCACAATTTCATGGATGGAGCAAGGAGTGACCACAATTTCATGGGTGGAAAAAGAAGGGAGACCACAAGTTGGGGCTAAACCCTGGGCGGCCAACCACGTTGGTAGGCGACACAAGTGGATGGTGGAGCAAAAATGATGACCATATGATGAGGAGGAGGAGCGAGTTTTGGGGCAACCACAACTGATGAGGATCTTGAAGCTTAGGCAACACCATCCTTTTGGTGAGGTCTCAAGCAACCATTTTCTTGTTGGATACCATGGTTTTGCCTTGTCTTCTACCAAGAACTTCCTACTTTCAGACCCTGAAGGTGTAATCAATCATATGATAACCAACCATCTCGATGACCAATAGCAAGTGAAACTAGCCACTTGGCCGACCAACCCAAAAAAATATGGACAATCTCTTAAATTTCAGGAAGCCTTCCTTCTTTTAAGGGAATGACCAAAAATAGTTTTCTTATATTGAGATCTCTCTCCTCATTACTTCATTTTCAGCCAACAAAAAAAAATTTTATATGTCCATATGTTTTATTTCTAGTATTTCTAGTTAATCCTTCTCTCTAACTCCCATGATGTGCATGCTTTTAAAGTTAGAGACACTATCTTCATGGTGCAGAGTCCATACTTTAAAGTTTACACACATCACCATACACTCAATTATTTTTCTAGTCAGCCAAATCTTCAAGGCAAACATGTTTGTTGGGTTGTGGCTTGAGCACATATAGGAGTTTCATATGGAAATCCTGTATAGAAGAGACAAAGAGAATATAACAGATAATGCATTATCTCGGATAATGTATCAAATGAGCTTTACAATTCTGGAAAACTCATTGCTTCAAGAGATGAAGGAAGCACAAGAGGAAGATCCACATTTTTAAAAGATTGTTGCTATCAATGATGAATCTTTTATAGGAGACGAGGCAGCTCCATCTACTTCTTTCTCCAGTAAAGCAAACACGTCAATTCTGTATTCCGATTTCTCAATGGGGAATGGAATAGTTAAACGGAAAGAAAGTTTTGCATACCCGATTCCAAGGATTTGTGAAGGAATGCCATGCATGATAACCATGATGTTCCTTGTGTAGGACAAGTTACACCCTGGTGTAGACAAAACCATACAAATAGTTAGCAAAACATTTTGGTGGCCTAGATTAGAGAGAGATGTTCACACATATGTTTGACAATGCATCATGAGTCAAGACAACAAGGCAGAAAGGGTTAAGATACCAGGTCTAGGTCTGCCACACCCTTTAGAGGTTCAAGAGCACAACATGGACAATATATCAATGGATTTCATAGCAGGGTTTTTGCAGGCCTACTTTGTTGACCAATCTTTGACCAAACTTTGACTTGCAAGTTGATCTCCTTGGTGGAAGGTTGCTCATATTTTCTAACATAGAAGGATAGACTTCTTCAAGCAAAAGCAACAATTTCGTGCTAGACTTCCCAAAGATATGAGGGAGTATATAAATGCTCAAGGGCCAAGGACAACTTCAAATGTAGTCCATCATTGCCTCGAAGATTCATTTTGAAGATGGATTTAACAAAATTTTTCAAAGGTGCCAAAGGAAAACCCTAGCAAGATGTGAAAGCAAACAATAGGAATCCTTTGAAAGACGGGAAGGACAAGACAAAGGCCAAAATCAAGGGAAAACATCATCTCACCTTGGAGGAAGAAACATCATAAGAAAGAGATTCGATGTTTCAAATGTGGGGAGCAAGGGTATACATATAGGGCTTTCGTAAAGAGGAATAATGTTGGTAACTATACAAGGAATGAGCCTCCTATACTATCTCAGGTAGACATTCAAAAAGAAGATGCTCATTCCAAGGATCTTCTGAGTTTCATGAGTCTTGACTCAGTGCTCTAGCCTTAGGACTGCCCAAGTCTATTGCCTCATGTGCCAAGCCTGTAGTGCTATTGCGTGTGTGCCTTCGACACTGGTAGTAGGTACTTTTTTCTCTCTTGTGCACGTGCAGCATGCTCGTGTATCTACTTAGTACCATGATACTATTACACATCACAATTCACATGCATGTTATAGATATTTGACTCATATCATATATGATACATTGAATGTCCATTATGACAATGGGCATTCCTTAATCATGTCAAGATTGCAATGTGCATATGGCATAAATCATTTGCTTGATTCAAATTTCACATGTAAAGTGAATTGCTAATGCAATAGTATGATCACGCATCATGATTCATTCTAGAATCTATAACTACTAATTTGTAGACTATAGTCTTCTTGGCATGTTGGCAATTGGATAATGCATTATGCATATAAGATTGCCTTGTGATTTGTGCAACATTTTGAGTATTAACTTATAAATGCAATATGTATGTTCCCTATGGCATTCATTATGTTAAATGTATGTCCATTATGTATGTAATTCATGCAAGATCTTCTCCATTGTGCATGAAACTTTGCATGCTACATATAAGTATGCATTTGCCATTGTACATGCCAATGTGCATTATGTTACATGTAGTAATAACTTATGTATGTACAAATGAGAGGCCTTGAGATAAATTTTTAGGACTCGCGTGAAATGACCTAATTCACATTGCATAGGCCAATACACACTAGCCAAACAACATCATGGCCTAATACATGCTACAGATGCCCATCAAGATGTCTTATTAGAACAAAGGAGACAAGCACATGCTATGAGACACCAATCAAAGATTGAGAGAGGTAGAACTGAGAAGATTCATCGTCAATCATAATTATTATGTCTTAAGAGTGCTGTCCAGCTAGCTTAGTATTTTCTTTCCCTTTTGTTGAGCCAACTTTTTGTCCTTTTTGAAAAGCCTCTCGCTTGATACCCAAACTAGGAGAATTGTAATGGACATTACCATGTGCCCCGCAAGGTGACCTTGGCCTCCTATAGAGGTTATTATGACTTTCTTTCTTTCAGTGTCTTATATTCCGTTGGGCTTTTATCTATGGTATAGCTTATGATATCCATGTACAAAACAGCACATTGAAGGTTGTATCAATGAGTTGGCTGAATGAGCACACTGGCAACACAATAGCATTAAAGAAATAGACTCAGTGAGATGCTGATTGTTCATCGGCAATGAAAAAAATGGCAAATTTGAAGAAATGGTTTCCCGTGAAAAGCTAGACAAAGTGAAATGGAGCATAGAATGATTAGAAAGCAAGCATGAAGGTTCAAAAAAAGGGGATAAAGATATTCAACCAATTTCAAGACTTAACAGAGAAAGAACTGCTGGCAGCTTAGATCAAAAGCATAAATAATTAATCCCCCATCCATTTGTAGAAAGTGTTCTCTTATATATAAAAACTAAACAAAACCGAAAATTTTGCAATAGAACTTAGCTTACTTGGGCTTTAAGTCCCTATGAATTACTGCCCCTGGCTTATATTCATGCATGAAATTTAGGCCCCTGCACAAGAAAGAGAATAGCAGTTAACAAATGATTGCCAACAAATTAGAAAATCAGGTATAGAAGAAAAGAACTGTAAATCTGTTTCTCTTGTTACAAGCAAACACTAGACCATTAGGTGTATCTGATGCACACTGCATTGGGCAGAGCTAAAAAAGTATATGTGCCTAGCACTAGAAGTATCCCTTTTCTCTTTTTCAGAGAAGGGGGAAAAGAATTTATAATCTGTGCTGTGTATGGGGGGAAGGGGTTTATAAAAAACCTATTGACAACCCTTTGTTTGATAAGGTCCTGCTTTAGTACAAAGACAGAACAAAAATATAATTACTTTGAGAAAACTCTCATGACTAAATCATAGACAAACTAATGTCCAATGGTTTACATCAAATATGCATCATGAGTCATAACCACATGATGTTCATTTGACAGCATCGATAAAACTAATCAATAAAAGGAATTTCACCAGTACATTCCATTATTGCTAATAATCTTCATGCACACATCACTTCATGCCCATTTTTCTAATAAGCGATAATGTTCTAAAATATGGATAATATTCAGATAGATAAACTCACATACCCATGCCCACAGATAAACTGATTCCTTATCATTTGTATGACATGAACAGGATAGATCTTTCCATTCAAATTCCACTTCACTTCTATCTTTTCAAAACCTTTGCTGCTGATTTTAAGATGAGGGATTGACAAAGTTCTTTTTTTTTTCTTTTTTCTTGTGTGTGTGTGTAAGAAGAAGGGGGGGGAGGGGGGCCATTATAAGAAATAAAATACCAACGAAGAACAAGCACCCAATACAACAAGAGCCAATAACAAGGAAAGTGTCCAGAAAGGATAGCAGAAGGCCCTTAATGTCAGTCTCCGTTGGTCTCCACTCCCACAGGCCTCAAGCAACAATAATAATCTTGATAAGAACAAAAATTTTATGCATAGATTGAGCCTTGAGGAGTGAAGTTTTTAGAAAAATGCAGATCTCATCAATGCCTAAAGTAAGTCAAAGCTTTGATTTAATCAACCATAATAAAAAAAAAGGAAAATGCTTCACAATAAAAGGTAATTAAGTATACAAACACACACACACAGACACACATGCATTTTGAAGTCATAAAACCAGCAAAGAATATCAAGCATTTTAAAACGGAAGTTCGAGCTTCAGAAGGTTTTATACATCACAGTAAATGTTTACAATTAACCCATATCATGTTTAGGCTTATTACAAAGTAAATATTGCAATTATGACTGGAAACGCATTCATAAACTTAAGTGCATCCCAGAATCTTCCCAATAACTTACGCTGCATGGGACTAGATTTACGATGCAATTTTCTACTTGAAGAAAATTTGGCAGGGGAAATTGAGAACATTTAATATCCTATTGAATTCCTTTCCTTAGAAAAACAAAAAAAAAAAAAAGAATCAAGACTTTTTTATTTTGTATGATTCATGGAACTAATTATAAACAATTTCACATGAGACTAGCTTATCGTCAGCAGATTTGCACATGGGCTGAGCACCTATTGGAGATATTGTTTCGCAAGTTGATTAGACCTCATAAATTACATTATAAGACTCCTAAACCAAAGTGAGATGGGTACTTTTGTGAATGGATATTTGGGCCGATAAAAATGGAGTCTTAGCTTGTGGAAACTATCAAGCTATGGATAATGATGACATATCTTTCACCTTTTGCAAACAGTGCGGAATCCAGTTTACTAACAGACTGATAGTTGAATTATATGAAGGCGAGCTAGTTATTTCTGATCTTATCAGAGCTTTATAGAAATTTTCATTGGAGTAATGTTAGAAACCTTGTCAATAAAATACAAGCATTGATTAGCAGTTTCCAATTGCAAATTTTCTTTCATCTTTGCCCATCTCTACCATCATGATATTTCACCGAATTGGCTTAGGTGTGTCCTTGCAGCAAAAGTAGATGCTATTTTACATGTAGCACATTACAGTTCAGGTGGCAGATTTTCAGCCCATTAATAGATCAAAAATATTGTGAAAGCTAATTTATGTAGCCGAGTATGCATAAGGACACTTTTTTATTTTTCCACGAAAATGTGACCCCTTCCAACACGTCGACAATCCTTGGTCCATTCATCACTTTCCACTAGAATCAATCATTCCACCGAAACCCTTCCAAAAATGGGATTTAGATTTCATTGGCCTTATCATGCCAATTACCAAAAGGACTCAAAATGGGTCCTAACTTGCACCGATTTTGCCATCCGAGGGTTCATGCTTGGTCTCTCCACAAAGCCGTTGTTGTCACAATTGTTAATTGTTTCTGCTCCGATTCAATACCCAGATTCGAATTATCCTTAGAGATTGTTTCAAACAAGGGCACACAAAATATGAATGAATTACTCCATCAGATTATAGACTTCTAGAAAATCAAGCATAATTTGGACACCCTTATTATCATGTTCATGTTGAAAGTTCAAACAAGTTCATTTTAAAAATTTCAAAAAAGTTTATTAAGCATAATTTGGACACCATTATTATCATGTTCATGTTGAAATTCCAAGCCTGCGTAGCCTAGTGGTTTGACACCTTGAGTCTCTGGGAGGAAGTCCTGAGTTCAACTCTTGGCTGGACATGTCTCTGAGTTTTCCAAAGATGGGTGCCTCTACCTTAAGAGGTTGGGTGTGTTTCCAAAGATGGGTGCCTCTCTCTCTCTCTCTCTCTCTCTCTCTCTCTCTCTCTCTCTCTCTCTCTCTCTCTCTCTCTCTCTCTCTCTCTCTCTCTCTCTCTCTCTCTCTCTCTCTCTCTCTCTCTCTCTCTCTCTCTATCTATCTATCTATCTATCTATCTATCTATCTATCTATCTATCTATCTATCTATCTATCTATCTATCTATCTATATATATATATATATATATATATATATATATATATATATATATATATATATATATATATATATATATATAGAGAGAGAGAGAGAGAGATGAATGGGACAAATTTACGCCTTCGATGTTATGAGCTTACAGAACAACTAACAAGGTTTCACATCCTTCAAACTAGCCTATGGTTTGGAAGCCATCAACTCTATGAAACTTCGAGCCCCTAACCTTTAGACAGGGATCTCACAAGAATTACTTGTAGAAGAATCCTTGGATGACAGTTCTTCTCTCCTTCATAATTCATGAAACTCCTTAAGCAAGTTTCCTCTCACTGAAGTAAACACAAAATCAGTGGGCAAGGATGAATCTAAAAACTCCAATCTTGTGACCAAGAGACATATTATTCTGAATTCACTCGACATGTCCTTACCAAATTACAAAAGCAATACCTAAGGATCTTTTTTCAACTCCAAACATTGGACTCTCAACCCATTTTGACTACAATCAATGGGTCTAAGCTAAAATGTTATCACTTTTAACATTGTGGTCGACGGACACCCCCTATTTTATGTTTTTATTCTGTTTTACTCCACATTATTTGGTTCTAATTTGTTTTCACTCTTTTGGACAACCTTATTTTTTTCCAATCTTGCATGAAATATTTGTCTTTAAACTACCATTTGGAATTGGTTTTGCTTCACCTATAAGATTCTTTATGTTTTTAATGCACCATTCACCATCAACCGTTGTGATTTCCACCCTCTTGATCTTACAACCATAGCAGTGGAATGATTGTTACCAATCACTATAGTTGTGTGAACATCTATGGATGAGGTAATGCATGTCTTGCTGACTTGTCGACACCTTTCACCATTAGCACTCATCAACTAGATCCCAATACCTCCCCACCCAAAGACCTAATATTGCACACGATCAAACAACAACCAAATCATGCCTAGAGAAGAGAGAGAAAGTAGGGAGAAAATCATACATGAAGTTGGAGAGAGAGAGAGAGAGGAGAGTGGCACATTGAAGTTTTAAAAAATATTCTCTTAATATGAGATGAGAAGATCAAGTATTATTATAGGTGACATTTTGGGTCACTTGGACATGCTCATCAATGACCAGAAGGTCATAAAAAATAAGATCCCTATAAGGCCCTCACAAATGGGTCAAAAATCAAGTACGAATATGTATGTGCAGCCCTTGAAGGGATTTATCAAATGACACAATATTATCATACAACAAGATACTCCCTAGAGCCTTTATCCCTAACAACTTCCCACTTAAAGGGCCAAAGAGGCTCCTTTAAGCTATGTAGCATGACAATATGTCAATGCTCTTGACTCAAGGCAATATGTGTTGGACTTTCTTGTACCTAGACAAATCCTGCTATGAAACCAAATTGTTAGCCCAAGAAACAAGATAGATACAAGTATACACATCAAAAGAGCACACATATACAAATGATACATTAAAAATTATTGATATGACCTAATAAAATACAACTACTTACAAGAGTATTATGTACAAAAATAAAGTAAAATCTGAAATAATGTACTCACACAATCCATACTAGCATAAGAGAGACTTCCGGGGTGTTGATGAAGAGGCTAATGATGTACAGGCTTATCAAGAGGCGTACTCACAAATCCAATATTTTCTCCTCCAAGTGTGCTAGAGAGAGCATGGACACACTCCAAGGCTGATGAAGAGGCACTCAAAGGGCTGTCCAAGAATTGAAAACTCTTACTCCTCAAGGTAGAGCACACAAGGTGAGTAATGATTGATGATTATGAGTGCCCAAAAGTCTTGTCTTTATATAGGGAAAGATTAGTGATCTGATTTTTTGAAAAATCAGCCTAGAAAGTTGACGAAAATTTTACTAGATGTCATGTGAACTTATGATCTACTTTGATAAGTTTAAGTGGAGTAAATCACTAAACATCAAGTGCTGATTTCTTTATGAATATTTTCATTGGCTTTTCCAAAGTTTTTCAGGCTTTTCAAGGGGTTATTGACTTTGACCAAAAATTAGGGTTTGAGTTTTAAGGGGGTTAGATATGGTGCCTCGTGAAATGTCTTATATGGATGGGAAGCTCACTTCGAGTAAAACAAGATGATGAGTATAAATGTTTGACCATATGTTGACCATTTGACCAACCATTTTTGTACCATTTTTGAACTAATCTAAAAGACCTATACAAACTAAGAAGAAATGGGAGTTTAAATATATGTGCAGTATATACAAATCAGAATTTTATCTCACATCTATCTTGCTAGGTGCGAAACTAATTGTGAGAGTTTTATACAAGTTTAGACGTATGCACGATGAAATTTCACCAACAAAGCATGTGCTTTGCATGTTTTGAGTAGCTTTACAACCTTTGTGTATACCCTATCCACAAGCTCTACATAAGGTACATGTGTCATTTGTTTTTGCTATCTCTCTTATATGGTTCGAAATTCAAATGAACTTTGTTTTGCATGTTAAGATAGATTTTATGAGCTCTTTTTTTAATCTTTATAACGTGCACTTTAAACACATAAATAAAAATTTATTTGCATTTTGTACCTATTGCATGTAGAAATATGGTGTGGATGCAACGATGTATTCATACATCAAAGTCAACATATTTAAAAAGTTAATTGAGTTGTTATGTTTAATAAATGACTCCATAATCTCTAATCGAGGTATTCCATATCTTTGCATGTCCAAACAAAATATATTGGTGTATTGAGGATGTATGCAAGTTTACTTTTCAAATAAAAGAGACTTGAATTGGCTAAGATAGCCAACGCTCAGATAAGTTGGGCAAGAAAAAGATTATTATTACCATGAGAACATTATTATTGGAAATTTAGGTTTAAGACTTCTAAAATTATAATCTGTATCATTTCAGGACTTTTATCATCAAACATTCTATATATCTATGAACACTTGTATCAAATTGGAGTAAAGACAGATAGTCAAATTTGTTCAACATCATTTCCCGAAAGTGGTCAACTGGTCCAAATGGTGAGATAAGCAGGTATTCCTGATGTACTCAAAGAAAGAAATCTAAATGTATACAACACATCCCATTCAATCTCATCTAAACCCTCAAATATCAAACTCTAATTTGCTTTTGTGAACTCAAAAAAAATGCAAAGCTTATTTCGATAAATGGGCATGTACATTTTTTCAAGTGTACTATGCTAATGTGAACAAGTACATACATATACAGATGAATAAATACATCAATATAAGCATATACACGTGTTACAATGTAAAAGTATGACTGTATGTATATGTTAAGTGTGTGTTCAAAGTTTATTCAATCAATGGGGTACGTACAATTTTCCAAGTGTAATTTTGAACCTTATGACTTGAAGATACTTTAATTAAAATCATGTATACTTTCACCTTGCTGCATACTCAGCCAAAGGCAGCCTTTTGCTGCATGTGTCCTCTTAAGTGTTAACCTGCTGATATATCACACAGAAGAGAGTATTTTTTGGCCCATGCCCCACAGAGGATTTTCAGGTTCCAGTTTTCTTTCTCTTATTGGTCAAAAGCATGTGAAAAAGAAAGTATAATCTGCATAGTTATTGAACTTTCACAGCATCCAATGCTTTCCAGCACAACAAGTAGGTGTCATCAAGTCCATTGACTATTTAAAATATCCACATCCATATAATCATGAATCTTCATAGCTCGCACATCAGCTGTACTATCTAGGCAACTCGTCAGTCTTTAACTGAAAGATAATTTCAATGAAAGTGTACCTTGCAATGTCAAGAGCAAAGTCTAAAACTTTAGGTAACTTGAGAGTACCACTTTGCTTCAGATACTCGTACAAATCACCCTGGTTGGGAAATATAAATGTTAAACAAAAAGGAAGGTGCAATTTGTATGTTGGATATCTCAAGACATAACCAGTGAAAACTTTCTATACCTCTGGCATGTATTCAAAAATAATCATCACAGGGCTACTTTTCGTAACTGCACCAAGGAACTGCACAATATTGGGATGGCGGAGCCTTTGTATGAGAGATAACTCTTCCCTAAATGATATTCTGGAAACAAAAACATTTTTAGCATGACATAACCTTTAGTATTGATTTTCAATCAAAATTTCGTTACATCCGATCAAGTCTATATCTGTAAATTGCATAAAAGTTGCTTACCAAAAGAACCTTTGAACAGGGAACAAGGTAAATATGACAATCAATCATCCATGCTTCTATGCTTTCATTAACAAATAACACAAATCCAGAAGGCAGTTTGAATTTTAGATAGTTAAAAAAAAGGGAGAGAGAACTTACAGCTCCTTCTCACCAAAATTCTCCTTGAAACGTTTGACAAAAACGTCAATCCCTCTCCAAGTTGCCAACCTGTGCTTCTTCTGCAAATATCAGAAACAGTCGATGACCAATTTTTGAAAAATCAACCCTTTTGTATGGAAGAAGTGAGAAAAAGGAAAGGGGGAGACAGAGGAAGAACACAGAAAGGGATGTGTGTGTGTGCGTGTGTGTGTGTGTGTGTGTGTGTGTTTCGGGTTGGGAGGGCGGGCCCCGGTGGGGGGGGGGGGGAGAGAGAGAGAGAGAGAGAGAGAGAGAGAGAGAGAGAGAGAGAGAGAAATTTCTGGATTAGCAAAATTTATAGCTAATCATGATCAAACAAAAGATTGAGGGTAAAGCCATCTTCATATAAGTCAAGATCAAAGATGATATTTTCCTCAGAAGCTTTGCCTTGAGGCTCATTAGAAGCTATGTATTTATTTTCAATATAATTACAATCAATAACAAATTGTCCACTATCATTACTGTCTGAGGAGTTTCACTTGGTCTTGATCTGTTTGAAAAATTTTCTTTTGCATTCAGGAATGTAAAATAAAGATAATCGTTTTTCCTTACGGCTAAATCAGGTGCTTCAAGGGAGAAAATAGATGAAAAAACCTGTGCCAATAGAAGTTCAAATTAGCTATACATATGGTGAAACAAAGTATGCTACCTTTGTAAAGGTCTTTTCTTTGAACTGCAACTCTGAGGGATTCACTTCAAATTCTGTGATTGAGATAGAGTCCAGAAGCTTAAGAGGTGGCTGGATCTGTGAAAAATAGCAAATGATCCACGGTTAGTTCAAAAATCAAAAAAAAATGGGGAGAATGGTGGATTGTGCTGTGCTAAAATATTTCCTATATTCTTCTCTGCTTTTATCCCATGTTGTATTGTGGCACTGTTTTGCGCTTTGGTGTTATTTTCTGCTATGTCTTGTAATGTAATGTATGGGATTATCTGTGATTGGCACATTACTTTACTGTACAGTAATGCTATGTTGGGCACTTGACTATACATACTCTACAAATGGGCCATATGTACTCTACATGTCAACCACACTTGCTCCTAGATTTTAACCACAAATACCATGCATACTGATGGTATTGCATATGCTTAGAAACACAGATAGATATACAAGTGGAATTGATACATAGAAGATAATATAAGATATACATCTAGAAACAAAAATATGTAAGCTTTTACGAAAAAAACAAAAAGCAAATGACATATTCGTAACACATAAGCTTAATAATATAATAGAAACAACTAAAGAATAACAAAATAAATATAAGAAAAATAAAATTAAAAAAATACCAAAATAAAAATTAAAAAAATACATACCCATAAAGGTATCTTATATTCTTGGCCAAGAATATGATGCTTTGACTATTTGAGTGTAGAGTATAGAACTAGAACCTGCTATGAAATTCCAAGCTTGGAACATGAGCAAGCTAATAAAATGACCTCCTTTGGAGCCCCTGTAGCTCAAATGTACTCAACTTTTGTAGTAGAAATAATGGCTAGCTTTGAGTCATAAACACGATCAAATAGCTAGCATTTTGAAAGGGAAGGTAAAGAGCTTCATGTTGGTACCTAGCATATGGGAAGTAGCTACCAAGATGAATGAGAATCTAGAGGCAACAGATTTGAAAGGAAGAGAGGTTGCAAATTGTGTGCATTTATTCAACGAATAATGAAAAAAAATGACGAATAAGTTTGAAGAATTCGAGACTTTTTGAATATCCTTGAGTAAAAAGTTGTATGCCCTTTTTTCGATCAATAATCTTTCCATAGAAAAGATTTTAGATCAAAAAGATTTTAGATTCAAAGGATTTAAAATTGAAAATATTTTAGATCGAAAAAACTTGCCTAGAACCGAAAGGGATAATACAAGATGCCCTTTCTTTTTAGCCAAACATGGTATAATATTATAATCCACTTCCTTGATTGAACAATATGACCAATTTGATCACAATTGGAATGGACTCACATCATCATCCACAAATCCAAAATCTAAATGCCATGGCTCTCTTTGGACACTTTCCATTTTTTTATTTTTTATGCTTGTATGGAGCACAATTAGCTCACACATGTAGCCTTCCATTAGACAATCTATTCTTCTCCAACCACATCAATAACTTTTAAAGTTGCCCACATCCAAACATGTGCTTCATTCTTGTAATAAGTGGAAAATTTCTCGAACGTTTCCATGGATTTTTTTCCTTCCTATGCATATCTTCTATCGATTGGCTCCACATTCTAGATATATTTTTGCATTAGCCAAATCACTATGAAATAAGAGATGGTCATTGGTTATTCGAGTGTGCATGTTTGTAACTTTGTACTCATAATCAAGGAAAATTATAGCCGAAACTATTCTTGCTTATTTTCTTTATGTCAAAAACGGTGTTTCATCTAGTAAAAGCTTTTGTGGCATCTATCTATCCATCCAATTCTTCATATATCTATCTATTTATCCATATATCAATTTATTCATCTACTTATCAATATATCTATCGATCTATCTATCTATTTATTTATCTATTCATTCATCTATTTATCCATCCATTTATTCATCTACATGTCTATCTATATATCTATCATATCTATTTATATAGCTACTTATTTATGTATATAATTATCTATGTATCTATCTATGATATTTTAGTTCTTTGATTATTGCTTTTGTAATAGTGTTTAAAAGATCATTTATATTCAATTTTTTAATTTATATGATAGTTTAATTTTTTTTATTTGCATAGATGGAAGGGGAAAATCAATTAGCACGAGAAAATATTTACAAGAATTCATTTGCTCTTATGCTTAAGGAATGAGAGAGGAAACATCATACATTCACATTGAAAACAAATTTGGAAGAGTGTAAGGTAGACCAAAAGTAATAGATTAGTTTTTTTGCTAAAATCATCGTAGAGATAGTGAAATCCTAAACATTAAACTTTAAAGCCTAAACCTTTAAAGCTTAAACCCTAAATCCCAAACCCTAAACCATAAACCCCAAATCCTAAACCCTTAATCTTAAATCCAAGATCCTAAATCCTAAAATTTAAACCCTAAAACCTAGACCTTGAACCCTAAACCATAAGCCCTAAACCCTAAACCATGAACCTTAAACCCTAGATCCTAAACCTTGGACCTTGAACCCTAAATTCTAAATCTTAAACCCTTAACCCCAAAGCCTAAAATTTAAACCCTAAATCCTTAATCCTAAACACTAAACCTTACACGCTAAACCCTAAATCCTAGATCTTAAACCCTAAACCCTTAACTGATCATGCAAGAGTGTATTTCAACATATCCTCCATCATATATCAAATGTTATATGGAGTCAATGAATGGAGGAGGTGTGAACCACCTCTTAAATCCATTCAGATGGATTTACACATGAGTGCCATGTGGCACCCATGTGTAGCTCATAGGACTCATTCAATAATTGAGAGAGAGACTAAATGGAGTAGTACGCGGCTGGGTGGAAAAAAAGAGAATCTCAGTCTCCGTGCACGTTTAGGCCTGAGCGGACGTCCTCGAATGGTGTGCAAGGATGATGACAAAACAAGAGGGCTCATCAGGGAGTAACATTGGTATCCGAGCCAGCAGATACTGGGCATAGCATCAGCGGCGCGGCGCGTAAGACGTCCGACGGATGGGAAGCCCAACAGACGGCCGACAGAGAGGAGAAGGCGAATGCTCGCGAAGGGAGCAGGTGCAGCCATTCTCCCCTCCTCCCCTTCTCTTGGATGAGCCAATGAAGAGACTACTCTACCTTATATAGAGAAATTCGGCGCTTCTGAGCTTCCATGTGGGATAAGTAAGCTCCATTGGCGACCATTCTGAGCCATTTTCGAAATCATCAACAAGATCAAGCTTGCACTTGGAGAAAATTCGAGTTTTCTTTGATTTTCGGGGAATAAAATCCATGAATTGGATATAGACTTTTGAAGAATAGTGATGCATCTATGTATTATGGGTTGTGGAGATGGGCTATGGGCTATGGGCTTTGGGTTGATTCAAAAAGGTTTCAGTCACTCGGTTTTGAGCTTCTCAAAGTCACTATTTCAAGAAGATTAGTATTTTCACTTCCTACCCTTGACCTATCCGACTTCTCCGCACCATAGCTTCCTCATATGATATCGGATTTCAAAAATATTGGTCATGTTTCGAAGCTACACTTCTAAGCTTCACTCAGAGACCATCGGTGTTGGATTTGGACGAGATTTGCCCCACCAAAATCTCCCGGCAGCGCTTCAGCAGGAACTAGGCGGCCACTTCCGGGCCTAGTTTTTCGTCATCCGGAGTCCAAATTCACTTTTTCAATTGGGATAGTCTCAAATTTTTGAAGTACAGGTGCTGGGCTGCACTTCTTGGACTGGCGAGGCTTGTCGAATCTCTGAAGTTGCTCAATTTCACTCAGTTTGCCCGGTCGGGGCTATTCCCACGTGCTTTTGGAGTTGTTTTGGATGGTTTATGGTGTTTAGAACCTCCCCGGACCAACGAGACATTTCCAATTTTTGTTTGGACCTGGCGAGGATTCAAAATCAGCGACCTAAAGCTTCAAGGACCACTTGGATTTTGCTTCCGCAGCTTTACTTTGTAACAAGCAAGTGCTCTTGTGATATATTTCTCTTCTTCTTGCATATTTGAGCTTTACTTCCATTCATTTTCATACATTCTAGTTAGCAAACGGGGGAAGGGAACTAAAACATGGAATCTAAAGGTAAACAAGTAGTTGAAACCACTTCTCCATCTAAAGAGCAACTAGAGGATCCTGATTCTAGAATGGAAGAAGTAGAATTAGGGCAAGAAATAGAAGAGAACTTAGAAGAGAAAGAGCCTTCACAGGAAGAATATACATATGAGGAACTTATAGATGAATTTGTCACCCGTGACCAATTCATAGATTTGAAAGAGCAAACCCTCAAATTAGAGAAAGATCTGGGTAGCATCACATCTCTTATACAGCAGCTTAAGTCTCAAATGATCTCACTTGAGACTAGTGTCACCTCTTTTCTAGCTAAGAAGGAAAGAGAGACCCCTCTTATTCCTCTGGAGCTCACTAGGAAAGAAATTTCTCTTCCTAGTAAGCACAAAGAAGAGAGCTCTAGGGAAGCTCCCCTCCTGAAAGACTTGAAGCCATCTACCTTTACGGGGGATGACCGAGACAGGAACAAGGATTCTATCTACACTTTTTTACAAAAGTGGCATGATTTGCATCAATTGAAAGGCACCCCACTTGAGTACCGTGTGCTAGAGGCGAGTCTCTCCCTCGGCCCGCGTGCTTGTAAGTGGTGGATGAGTCTTAAGGAGGCGAACTCTATCCCTACTGACTGGACTCAGTTTGAGACTCTTTTTTTAAAAGAGTTTCTTCCTGAGAACGAGGAGGAAAGGAATTGGGATGAGTGGGATAGGATTACACAGAGAGGTAGGCCTCTTTCGCTCTACCTATCCCACTATAGAGAGATCATTTTGAAACTTAAGGGCTTATATGATTTCCAAAAGACCAGAGGGTTTGTTAGGGGCTTAGACAAAGCCATAAAGAGGGAAGTGAGAAGGAATGCACCTAAGACGTTTGAGGAGGCGCTCAAGTATGCACAGATATATGAGGACCATAACCGTCCTCAGTATACTCCTATGGAGACGGATCAGCCCCTCAAGCCTCTTAGTACGACTAAATTCAAGAAGAAGTTGCCTTTTGGGAAAAACAAAGTTTTCATTAAAAAGCAAAGATCACAAGGGCCTAGATTATCAACACATCAGTTTGAGAAGGCCAAAAGAGAGAACCTGTGTTTCAGGTGCCTATCTCCTAGCCATTCGCAGTGGAACTGTCCACTCAAGAAGGGGGAAGAAAAGAAGAAGGGACCAGAGTCTAGTACGGCCCTTGAGAAGGGCAAAAAGACGGTCCACCTAGTGCAGACCCTTCCTATTCATGGAAGCTCTAGCTGCAAGGGAGTGGAGGTGATGCACGAGGATATAGAGCACACCTTTTGTTTGACTCAGTCATTGTGGTCACCGCAGTTTGGACCACATGACTTAGTTAAACTACATGGTAGTGTATACGGAACCAGAGTGCGGATCATGATAGATGACTCTGCCACTCATAATTTTATAAACTATGCTTTGGTCAAGAAATTAAAGATTCCCCAGCAGCCTAGTGCACATAAATACATTGTATCTATGATGCAAGGGCAAGATAAGAGGATATGGGATACTATGGTATCCAATTTGGAAGTCAAGATGCAGGACTATACAGATTTTATGGACTTCCAGATTATGAATATGGAGAGGACAGATCTAGTCTTAGGAAGAGAGTGGCTATGGGGGTTGTGAGACACACTTAAACGCAGCTATCAAAACAACACACTCGAATTTGAAAAGAATGGAAGTAAAGTTTGTATTCAGGGAGAGAGAGATGTACCTAGTGCACCTCTCATTTCATCACTAGAGTTGTATAGTCTTTTTTATTCTCAGCATGTACAAGACATGTTTTTATTGTATAGTCATGATATGGAGCATTGTACAGATGGCTCATCTGATGTACATTTTCATGCTAGGAATGTAATATGAACAGGACTTTCTACTATTCTTTTTTGCAAGAGTGTGTGGTTAAAAGTTTTAAGGATCTTATGTTTGAGTATAGAGATGTTTTTCCCACTGACTTACCTAGAGGGCTACCACCTGAGAGAGGGGACATCGACCATGCCATTGAGGTTGTTACTAACACTAATCCTATTTGCAGGCCACCTTATAGGCTTAGTGTTTCTCAGCATGAGGAGGTTGAGAGGCAATTGCATGATTATTTAGATAAGGGCTTCATTAAACCTAGTAACTCACTTTGGGCATCGCCAATGCTCTTAGTTAAAAAGAAAGATGGCTCTATGAGATTATGTATAGACTATAGAGCACTCAATAAAGTAACTATCAAAAATAGGTTTCCAATGCCCAGATTGGAAGATCTATTTGATCAGTTACATCAAGCTAGGTATTTTACCAAGCTTGATCTTAGATCAGGATATCATCATATCAGGATTAGGGCAGAGGATGTCCCTAAGACTGCATTTAGGACTAGATATGGGCACTATGAGTTTTTGGTGATGCCTTTTGGTCTCACCAATGCTCCTTCC
This sequence comes from Ceratopteris richardii, assembly GCA_020310875.1. Taxonomy (NCBI): domain Eukaryota; kingdom Viridiplantae; phylum Streptophyta; class Polypodiopsida; order Polypodiales; family Pteridaceae; genus Ceratopteris; species Ceratopteris richardii. The sequence continues at coordinate 3,751,092 of CM035439.1, read as the reverse complement.
ACTTTCATGAAGCTCATGAATAGTGTTTTACGGCCTTATCTAGGACATTTTGTAGTAGACTTTCTGGATGACATTCTGATCTATAGTGCATCAGAAGAGGAGCACTTGGAACACTTGAGGAAAGTATTTCAAGTGCTAAGGGAAAATTCACTCTTTGCAAAGGCATCGAAGTGTGAATTTTTCAAGACAGAGGTTAGATATCTTGGGCATATAGTCTCCCAAGATGGAATCCAGATGGATCCTGAAAAGGTAAGGGCTATTATGGAATGGTCACATCCAAGGAATCTGGAAGAGCTGCAGATCTTCCTAGGTTTATCAGGTTTCTATCGAAGATTCATTAAGAACTATGCCAAGATTGCTTTCCCGATGACGGAACAGCTTAAAGGGAAAGGGAAAGCCTTTCATTGGGGAGACGAACAGAAGCAAAGTATGGAGAAGTTCAAAGTAGCAATTGCTACAGCTCCACTTTTACATATAGCAGATCCTAACAAACCATTTGTGGTTGAGACTGACACGAGTGACTTTGCTATAGGAGTGGTTTTAGTACAGGATGGTCAACCAGTAGCTATTGAGAGCAAGAAACTAGAACCGGCTCAGAAGAATTACTCCGTCTATGAGAAGGAGTTGTATGCAATAGTCCATGCTTTGAAGAAGTGGCATCATTATTTATATGGTGCCAAAGTCACGATAGTGTTTGATCAAGAGAGCATTAAGTGGCTCTCTAATCAAACAGACCTTAAAGGTCGTAAGGCCCGATGGGCAGAGACCCTTCAGGAGTTTGATTATGAGCTTAGGTATAGGAAGGGAAAGTTTAATGTAGTGGCTGATTCACTTAGCCACATGCCTATGCTCAATGGACTGAGTTTTACTCATATCACTACTGAGCTACTTGAGTCCATTAGAGGAAAATGTAGGCTTGATCCTGCATATTCCAAGATTTGGGAAGCCATAGAGAATGGGGATCGTGATATACGGGTTTCCAGTGAGGATGGAGTATCGACGGGTACTCAAGAAGGATTCAAGTGGAAGAATTACAATGTCCATGATGGATATCTGTTATACAAAGGTAAGGTGTGTGTCCCTAGAGATTTTGAGATCAGACAGCATATTTTATATGAGTGTCATGACACACCTAGTGCGGGACACCCAGGCATTAACAAGACTTATGATCTTGTTAAGAGGCAGTTTTATCAGCCTGGATTTCATAAGGACGTCCTAGAGTATGTGCTTAAGTGCAATAAATGCAAGGTCAACAAAGCTGAGAGGTTGAGGATTGGAGGACTACTCCACCCATTGGATATTCCTAATGGGAAGTGGGAGAGTATCTCCATGGACTTTATAGTCGGATTACCTAAGACACAAAGAGGGCATGACTCGGTTTGGGTAATTGTGGATAGGTTAACTAAAATGGCTAGGTTTATTCCGACACGTACTACAGTGAAGACACCAGAGTTGGCTAGACTTTTTGTGGAGAACCTATACCGGTTATATGGTCTTTCTTTAGATATAGTTTCCGATCGGGATAGGAAGTTTACTAGCCACTTTTGGAGAGCGGTCTTCAAAAGGTTGGATACAAAACTTAGCATGAGTACGGCCGAGCATCCCCAGTCGGATGGGCAAACAAAGAGGGTTAACCAAATCCTAGAGGATATGCTTCGAGCATATGTGAATGAAAGGCAAACTAATTGGGAAGAGTACTTACCTATAGTAGAGTTTGCATATAATAGTGCCAAGCACTCTTCCATTGGGCATAGTCCATTTATGCTTATGTATGGGTTTCAACCAAGAGCTCCTTATGCAGTAGGCTTGCAGAATGAGAAAGTTCAAGCTGCAAAGGACTTCTTGGAAGAGATGAACGATATGCTTAGACTTGCTAAGGACAGCATTAGGAGAGCTCAGGATAGAGCTAGAGCCTATGCTGACCCTCAAAGGAGAGATATCAACTTTGAGGTAGGAGAGCACGTCTATCTTAGAGTTCCATCCAGGTCTGAAACCATGAAGACGGGACCTTGTCCAAAACTATCTCCTAGGTATTGTGGACCTTTCCAAATACTTAAGAGAATAGGAAAGATGGCTTACCAGCTCCAACTTCTAGAGAATAGTCAAATCCATCCAGTTTTTCATGTTAGCCGACTTAAGAAAAGACTGGGTGAATCTGACAACCTCATTCCAGATAGTGAGGTAGTAGAGCCTATTTCTGTCCAATCTGTTCCACATGAGCCTGAGAGCATACTTCGCACTCGAGAGAAACGGACGAGAAGTCACTTGTATAAAGAGTGCCTAGTAAAGTGGAAAGATAGTTCAGAAGATAGTGCCACCTGGGAGCGGGTTAGCACCCTTCAGAGACGGTTTCCCAACTTTAGATTACCTTCCCAAGAGTCTTCTTAAGGGGAAGGATATGGGGAAACAACACGGAGACAGGACCATGTATTTATTGTGCATGGGGATTTAGTGGGAGTACTATTCCATTGATTATCTCTTTCTATTAGACCTTCCAATACCATGTTTGAGGACAAAAATGAAGTTAAGGGGAAGGAAATGTTATATGGAGTCAATGAATGGAGGAGGTGTGAACCACCTCTTAAATCCATTTAGATGGATTTACACATGAGTGCCATGTGGCACCGATGTGTAGCTCATAGGACTCATTCAATAATTGATAGAGAGACTAAATGGAGTAGTACGCGATTGGGCGGAAAAAAAGAGAATCTCGGTCTCCGTGCGCGTTTAGGCCTACGTGGACGTCCTCGAATGGTGTGCAGGGATGATGACAAAACAAGGGGGCCCATCAGGGAGTAACATCAAAGCAAGAAGCATACTCAATTGCGATGCTTATTTTGCAATTACTCAAGTTTGTAGATTTAGATTATTCTCCCATTGATAAAGATAGGGTTCGTAAATTGAAGTATATATTAGAACTTATTACATATAAGAATATAACCAAAAGAGTAGATGTACATGAATTACTTAGAGTGTTTACAAATCTCTCTAGATATTGTTTATGTTTAAAATTATCTGAGAGTAATGGCTTACGACCATTTTGAAGTGGATTGACGTAGTCGAATATAACTATTAATCAAACATCTTTTTTATTACGGTTTCAAATTTAAAAATTGTGTTAGTGTTATATTATTGTTACGTTAAGTTGAAGTGCCATGGTGATATGTGCAATGATGATGTGGACTTTAATGTGGAGTGATGATGTGGATTTCAAAAGTTAAGATATGTAGTGATATGATATGGATTATAATTTGAATGTTATGATGTGGATGATGTTGATTGAATTTTCATTCAGTCATTATGATATAGATTGATATAGTAGTGATGATGTGGATTTCAAAAGTTACGATATGCAGTGATATGATATGAATTTTAATTCGAGCGTTATGATGTGGATGATGTCGATTGAATTTTAATTCAAAAATTTTGATATGGATTGTTATAGTAGTGATGATGTGGAATTAAAAAGTTAAGATG